>CM059869.1:14266804-14567132 GCA_030490815.1 Acer saccharum
GATTAGAAATTCCTCAAGAGTGCATACACATCCCGTGTACCCTCTATCGGAGTCTATGTCTAACCATACGCCTAGGCCTACCAATATGTTAGCCAACTCCCTATCCAAGGCACTCTTGCCTCTAGGGAGCCTCCCATGCATGACTATCCAGTCCTCCCGACTCTAGCCATGACTTCTTGCTTACCTATCCGAGTCATCCCGACTCTAGGCAAGACTTCTTGCTTGGCTATCCGAGTCATCCCGACTCTAACCAAGACTTCATGCCTTTTACAAGGACTTCCTAGTGTGATCATGTGAATGCAATGATGCAAACTTCATTTCAACATAGAACATGTGATCAATACATTCTATGGCACAAATAGACCTAAATATGTGAAAGCACAATTAATCAAGTCTAGATGCAAAAATCCATGAATAGAAACCTAAGCATGTGAAACACCTAACACATATACTCAAAGTCTCATTCACACATATAACACTTGAATCACAAAATGTTCATTAAGTCCTAATTCAAGATGCTATCAATATACAATCAAAGTCTAGATATATGAGATTAAAATCAATCAATATACTAGACAAAAATATAGAGCAAGGTTTTTGAGATTTACATCAATCAAAACCTATATTCTCTAAATCACAAACAAATACACAAATCCTTGATTTCTTCAATCAAAGGACCAAATCAAATCTCAAAGTCATTTTAACACAAATTAATTCAATTAAGTATCAAACAACCTAAGATGCCATTCTAATCACAATACAACTCACAAACAAATGTAAAACCTAGAATCATAAAATCTAGTCAACATAAGTCCACAAATTGAGTTTCAATTGGAATGATAATCAAGCTACCTTTTCAAATAGCTTTCATAAAACAATAACATATATATAGAAGAAGAAACCCCAAGCAAATGGAAGGTGAAATAACAAGAAATCCCAAAGTTGAGACTCAAACCTCAAGTTCTGCAGCTGGTACGAATTTCAGTGTCCAACCACTTGAAATCACGATCAATCAGCCACCAAATCACTTGGAGATGTTAGAGGACTCAAATACGAACACTCTCCAACTTGAATCACTCAAATCCGACTCCGGATGAGGAAGATATGGTGTTTTGAAGTTTGGAAAAATTGGAGAGAAGTGTATACGGGAAAACTGAAATTTTTGCTTGGAAATTCAAAATGAGAGAGAGAGGGAAGAAATAGGAGGAGAGAGAGAGGTCTTATTGACCAATCATGTGGTGCCACGTCACCCCCAGGCCGTGGGGGGCGCGTGGCCCACACGGGAGCAGAAGGGGCTCCAGGCCGTGGGGCCCACGGCCTCAACCACGGCCAGCCCATGTGGCCCACGGCCTGGGCTGTCCTCTCCCGCGCACTCTCGGTTCGTCGGCCCGTATCTCGAGCGTCCGAACTCCGAATTCGAATCCGTTTTCGGATTACGAACCGTGACTCTCTCACACACAAAAAACGACTATACAACTTTGAAAAACGGTTGAGAAATCATCTCGGAAATCATCGATGAAGTCAACACAACGTAAGAGAACGTAAAATGGCATAGTCAACACGTTTGGACTCGAAACCTTATGAATGAGTAACCGAAACGACCGGAACTCAATAAGGCATTGAATAAGAACATGTTCAAGTCCTAAACACAAAATACGGAAACATATAAACACAAATACACACACATATGCTAGTTTCCGGACATAGTCCTAGAAAATGCAAAACACAAAGTTTATTAACTAAAAGTGAATGCATGAGCATATTTTGCCAAGTGTGTGAAAGTGAAATGTAAATGAAATAAAATCATGAAGGGACACACAAAAATGATATGTGTGGGTGTGTGCCTAGCCTTGTAAGAGATAAGAGGTCATGTATACCTTTGTAGACCGATAATGTCCGAAACTCTTAAAAGCCGGCAACTTGAACGAATAATGGTTGAGACGTCCTTCGTCTTTGAAATCCTTCATTTTCTAACCACTAAACATTACAAGTAAAACACGTTTTGATATGGAATTAATGCCAACACTAATTATCAACCTAACAGTTTCAATTTCAAAGCCACCAACAATCAAGCTGAGTACGAGGCGCTCATAGCAGGTTTAAAGATTAGCACAATCTTAGGTGCAGACGAGGTGGAAATTTTCAGCGACTCTCAAGTTGTTGTCAATCAGGTACTAGATGAATACCAGGCGAGAGAAGAAAGCATGATCACTTACCTGGAATTAGCAAGGGAGCTGTTAGAAAGATTCAAAGAGTATAGAATTGTTCACGTCCCCAGAGAAGAAAATGAAAAAGCTGATGCCTTAGCCAAACTGGCATCTGCCACGATCAACATCTGGCCCAACAATATCTCTATGATCCGCCTATTGCAACCGAGTATAGTTAAGACAGAGGAAGTTGGGGCAGTCTTTGGCGAGAGGGACAGCTGGATCACGCCAATAAAAGAATATCTCGTCAACGATATACTTCCGAGTGACCCATTGGAGGCAAGGCGGCTAAAATACAGAGCAACAAGGTACTCGGTACTCAATGGAGAACTATACAAAAGGGGATACTCGAGGGCAGTGCAGAGATGTGTCGGGCCTGAAGAAGCAGAAGGTATCCTAAGAAGCATACACAGTGGAAATTGTGGGAACCACGCTGGGGGTGCCAGCCTAGCCCACAAAACATTGAGACAGGGTTTTTACTGGCCAACTCTGTTCGCCGACTCCAAAAGGGTGGCAGCGAGATGTGAAGCATGTCAGAAAATCGCAAATAACATCCGACAACCACCTGAGCTCCTGCAAAGTATTACCTCGCCTTGGCCATTCGCCATGTGGGGAATAGACTTGATCGGCCCAATGCCAACAGCAACTGGAGGAGCAAAGCATGCCATAGTAGCCGTGGATTATTTTACAAAATGGGTAGAAGCCGAGCCATTGGTACATATAACAGAAGCAAAACACCATTAGCTTTGTGAAGAAAAATATCTTGTACAGGTTCGGGATACCAAACACCATCATCACAGACAATGGGACCCAATTTGACGGCAGGAAATTCAGGGAACTGTGTGATAAGTATGGCATCAACAACTACTACGCTTCTCCAGCACATCCACAGACGAATGGCCAAACTGAAGCAGTGAACAAAATCATCAAACACAACCTGAAGGCTAAATTGGCAACCAAAAAGGGGAGCTGGGCGGATAAGTTACCACAAGTGCTCTGGGCATATCGAACAACGGAAAGGGGCTCAACAGGCGAAACCCCATACTCCATGGCTTACGGAGCAGAAGCTGTTATTCCTATGGAAACAGCTTTCTCTTCACCAAGGGTACAACTCTTCCAGCCAGAAATCAACGTTGATATGCTAAAGTGCGGCCTAGATGAATTAGAAGAAAGAAGAGAGCGCGCACAAATAAGGAATGCGGCGTACCAACAGAGGGTAGCCAGATATTACAACTCGCATGTGCGTGAAAGGAGGTTCACACTTGGTGACTTAGTACTGAAGAGGGTGAATCCGGGAACAAGAGACAAGGCTGCAGGATCGCTCGCAGACAAATGGGAAGGGCCTTACAAGATTACGGGGATAGCTGGCCATGGGGCATATCGCATTACTCGAGAAGGACTTGGCGAGCTACCCCGTCCATGCAATGCGCAGTACTTGAAGATATACTATCCCTAAGGGACAAGTTAGATTCTTTTGAATTCTTTTTATTCTTCCATTTTAGCTTAGAATAGTTGTTCGTTTTAGTTTTCTTTCTTTATAACTGTTAATAAAGTTGCAGGAAGTATTCAATAAAGAGTAATTTATTACTAAGAGATTCTCGATTCTGACTCGCCAAACGCAAAAGGCATTCGCCGTCACATAGCTATCATTACAAGAAAACGAGCTTTATACTCGCTGCAGCGATAACTGGCGAGAAATAAAAACTCAGGGCATGGTCGAATAAAACCTGCCAAAACACTGAGTACGCCAAAACACAGCAAAGGCAGCTGAACAAACAAAAAGCATGCTAAAAAAACTTGGTGTATGGTCGGATACGTCCTGACAAACACTGAGTATGCCGAAAACACAGCAAAGGCAGCTGAACAAAGCTATAAAATATGCTAAAAAACTTGTGTATGGTCGGATACGTCCTGACAAAACACTGAGTATGCCGAAAACACAGCAAAGGCAGCTGAACAAAGCTATAAAATATGCTAAAAAGAACTTGGTGAAAAGAAAAAGTTGAACGAAGCCAACAAATCAGCAAAGGCAGCTGAACACAAAAAGTGAAAGAGAGTTTATAACTTGAATAAAGGTTATTTACAAATAAAGAATTACAAATAAATGAAGAGAAAGTTAAAAACACAGTCCTCAACCAGCTGTAGGGGGGCCCTCACTGTCCTCTTCATCCTCCATCTCTTCCTCTGAAGGCCAGATGACTTCCTCATCCCCTTCTGGCATAAAGGGCTCATAATCCCTTCCAGCAATAGGGCCCAAGTCTGGCTCAGCGCCCGAACCAGAAAAACTGCCTTTCTGACCCGAGTAATATGTGTTGAAGGCGCGTTTGCTGGGGATCTCCAAATGCATGGGATGAGGGTCAGTCCTATTGTAACGGCAATGGGCTCGCCATCGTTTTATTTGCTCTTTTATCGAGCCCACACCATCAGCCATATGCTGCTCAAGAGACCTGTCAAAACGCCGCAGAGCTTTATCAGTTGAATGGTCCTTCATGGCAAAAAACTTTTTCGCCTGCCTCATGCCCTTTTCAAACTCACGCAGCAAGAGCGCGTCATAGGCAGGGGATCTTTTGAAACGATCAACCGCTTCAACCTCCAAAACGGCCTTAAGATCAGTCAAAATAACTTCATGCGAGGCCAACTGGTTGCGTAAATCTGCAGCCTCACGCTCGGCTTTCTCCTTCGCATCTTCAGTTAGTCGCTCAGCCTCTAAACGTGCAGCGAGCGACTCCTGACTAGCAGAGAGTTGCTCTCGCAGTAAGCGAATCTCTTCTTCAGCAACAACCAGTTTCTCCTCAGCAGCCAATCGGGCTGAAAGGTGCCCATCTGCCGACTCCCTCAGTTGTGCAAGTTGCTGAGCATGGGTTTCCTCAGCCTCAAGCTTCTTAGCCTCCGAAAGAGAGGACTGCTCCCGTAGGCGCTTCAAATCCTTCGACAAAAAATTGCCCCGTCTGTAGTTATCAGTCAACTCAGACAGCATCTAAAAAGAAAAAGAGAAAAACAGAAGTCAGGAGACGCGCTAAACAGAGAATACAAAAACACAGCGAGAAGCTCACCAAAGAATAGCAGTTGAAAAAGAATTCCATTTTCTTGTTGCAGGATCCCTTCTTTATCTGCTCCCAACTCTCGCCGACATAGACATTGTTATTCATTAAATAAGAACAAATCTCCGCAGCTGTGAAATCCGAGAGAGAGACAGTTTCATCCCCCTCACCAGCCTCAGCTGGGTCAACGGGAGGAGCTCCATGAGCGACACCAGAACCAAATGCAGCAGCCTCCCCCTGTCTGGACGACCCAGGTTTATCAGTTGGCCCTTGTTGACCAGAGGACCCAGGCTGACCAGCACAAGAAGCACTCGTTTTTTCCGCAGCTGCTGGAGGAGGAGTTGCACTGATTGGGGGAATGGCAGTAGCACCAAAACTACTTGCCCCTTCCCGGAGAGGAGACTCCGCCAAATTTGGTCCCTCAACAGGAGCCCCTGGGACGGACGTCTCAGCAGAAGGAACCTCGGTGAGCACAGGTTCCTCGGCGACCTCCTCATCTGAAGAAACCACGTATTGCACGACCCTTGACGCCCGCTTTACGGGCCGAGCAGTGCGATCAGGCGTGCCCTCCGCTGGACGCTTACCCCTGCCAGTTCTGGGGTTTAGGTCGCTTGAAGGATCCAGGGGAGTCTCAGGGACGTTCGCGTCGAAAATAGGGATCTCACTGGCCGCCCCCGAAACCCCCACTTTTTCCTTTCCCTTACGGCTTGGAGCTGTCGCAGCAGTACTCGCCGCAGTGCTCGCAGCCACACTATCTGTAACGACGGGGGTATTCGCAGCATCATCCGGACAAACAGATGTCCCCAAATCGACTCGCTACCCATCGACATCGCCAACATTCTCGTCATCCGAAGGATCACCGCCATCCGGGCTAGCAACGCCTTCCTTGGCCAAACCAGCGGCGTGTCTCTTACTGGCAGCCTCAGAATTTTTGACCGCCCGAGCTTGCAGGTCACAAACTCTGTCAAAATCATACACTGCAAAAACCTACCAAATATTAGCGAATGGACACACGAAAACCATAAAGAAAGGAGTAAAACTTACGGCGAGGAAGTCTGGCTGGTAGACGAGGGAATAACCCTTTTGCGATCATCTTGTCCTCATCCAGAAGAAATGATCGGCCTCTTTCGTCTAGAGGAAGGACGGCTGCAGCAGCAAGGTGAGATATCTCTGCATCCAGCAAAACAGGGACCGTTTTTGACCAGGCATCAGGAGAAGTAAAATGCCTAGGAACCTTCCTCGCTACAAGACTCAGGCGGCTATTGGCAGACACATTTCTACCCCATTCGCCACCGACGAAAAACCAGCTGTTTTTCCATCTTTTGTTTGAAGAAGGAAAGCCCCAAATAAAGCCTTTCTTCTTCTCGTCGCTGGAAACCTCCACTTGCCCAGGGTTCGATACACCCTCTGGAATCCAATTCTCCACGAGCGAGGAAAGCAGAAAATATGTCCCGCTGTTGCCAGCCTGCCTCAAGCTGTAGAAATGACGAATCTCGCGAGGCGTAGGGGATCCAAAACCTTTCAATTTCCACATCAAACCCAGGCACATGAGGATCCTGTAACTGTTCGGGGCAAGTTGAGCGGGTGCAATTTTTGCCTCCGTGAGGAACCGAGCGATAAAGGGCTGTAGAGGAAGGGTGATCCCACAGCTAAGCATGGCACCGTAAATGGCGACTGCGTTCTCAGGAGGATTCCACGCCTCTCGGTCACCAGGCAAAATCAAAGTCACAGAGTCTGGGATCCCGAAGCGACTCTTGAACTTGCCAAGCTCCGCCTCGCCAACCACGTTGACTTCAGTATCAAAGGAGCACGGGCGATCAAACGAAAAGTTCAGCCTGTCTCGTTGATGATCATCGACATCTGAATCAACGGTTGTTTGGGCATCCAGAAGGGATCCACGAGGAGCCCTAGAGGCACGTCGTTTGCTCGCGCTCGGTTTAGAAGATCTCGGCATCGTGGGAAAATCACTGCCAGAAGATGGAGGAGAAACATTAGGGATAAAAGCGTCCTCGAAAGACGGAATATAAACAGAAATTGGCACCGGAGAACCCGGACGAAAATTACGAATCAGAGATTCGATCTTGTCCGCAGTGTCTTTGTCACCAAGCTCCATAGCTTGCATCATCCGATTAAAAAGAGAGGAACGTAGAGAAGGGTCCATGGGAACTCACCAGAAAACCCTAGATTCACGAAGGATACGCAGAGAAGCAGGAACAGCCGAGTCTGACGAAACCGTCCGGTAATAAAAGGAATTAAATACAAAGGAAAGGATTGTAGCAGGTACTCGAAGAAATTTGGCAGACAAAAGCAAAGGAAATCAAGCTGTTCTTTCTGTTATGAAGAAGACGGTAGGGAAATAGACTAAAAGGAAAAATGAAGAGATAAAAAGAGAAGAAGGAACGTTTAGGCGTCAAAAGGGGGAACTTCGAAATTCAAAAACAAAAACAAATCAAGTGAGTGATACGCAATTAATGAGAATGACGGCTACAGTGACCAAACCACAACAGCCACCACCAAGTAAGGGACACGTGGCCTCTCGGGGACAACCAAGCAGTCAGAATGTCCCTTCGTCTGACAAAACAAATGAAAGCGTTGAAATCACGTGGCCCAGATTAAAAGCTTGCACCAGAAGAATCAATTAAGTGAAACAACGCGGGACATAAAAAAAAAAAAAGGAAGAGTGAGTTGTTACACAAAAGCACTGAAGTCTTATAAATACTACTCGCAGAGGCAAACGAAGCGGGAAGAACGAGTCATTCGCCCAGCTCGAAGTATTTATGGGGGTATTGTTGTATATACGAGTTCGCCAACCTGACACGTCATCAAAAGAGCTAACAAGACTGCCACGTCATTCATTGACCAGGTCAAAGGAAGGGAGTCTGACAGGTCAGAAGGGTAAAAGCCAGAAGGAAGTTAAAGGCGTGGCTGTCGATTCCCAAAAACCTACTCGCCAAATATAGAAGTGTGCTCACCAGAAACGCAATACCCAGAAATTAAAGGTACTCGCTGGACCAGCACACTGGGCTTGAAATTAACTCGGTAAAAATACAGAAGTAAACCCCACACTTTTAGAAGACCCAAAGCAACAAGGAATCATAAAAGGAAAGAAGACCCAATCCGCGACAAAGAAGGATCCTAGAATAAATCGACAAAGGGAAACCCTAAGTGAACATGTATAAATAGAACCACTTATCCCACGAGGAGGGGGTTCAGAAATATTAAGAGAGAAAAGAGAGCAATTGTGAGAGATTAGAGTGTGTAACAAAGCTACGAAAACCTAGTATTATTCTTCTGCCCTAAGGGGCGCCGTGGTTTTTTCCCATTCAAGGGTTTTCCACGTAAAACTTGTCTTTTGCATGTGTTTTAATTTTCTTGCTTCATATTGAATTGATTTAATTGTTGAGTGCGTGGCAATCCAAATTTCACCGTCAACAAGTCGCCCTGTTCTTTTGCTTAAAAAATTCGCCGGCCGAGACCATTCCACGCTGGAACTCCCGAAGAAGCAGAGCATCATAGGCTGGAGATCTCTTAAAACGGTCAACGCTTTGTAGCTCCATTTCCAGCCTAGCTCCCTTCGACAGTTCCTTGGCCGTCAGGGCCTGACACTCCAAGTCGTCGATTCGACGTTCATAAGCAGACTTGGCGTCTTCGGCGTTCTGTTCGGCTCGAAGCAAGGCTTCCCGGGTGGATGACAATTGATCCTGTAAAGTCCTGACCTCCTCCGCAGCAGAAGATGCCCGTTGCTCGGCTTCCATTTGCCGTGCTAAGCACTGATTTACGAGCATCTCACTCGACCTGGCCTCCTCCTGACGAGCTGATTCAGCTCGAGAACAGTGATCTTCGCTCTCCTTCAATTGGGCTTCTAGCCTTCTTATCCTCTCCGCTTGAGCTTCGCCAGCTTGGCAAGCCCCCGACATCTCGGCCACCATCTGCAACAAACAAATCAACAACAAATATAAAAAAAAAAAAAGGAAGAATGCGAAATGACGCATGTGAGAGTCACTCACGTAGGAAGCGCTGTTGAAAAAATTGCGGAGTCGGTCAGACACGGTCCCGGTCCTGAAATGACTCCAACAATCCTCCCCAATATAGGCTCGGCCTGAAGCCATGGCCCTGAAAATAGTCTCGGGGGTGGGATCATCGATTTGGGGAAAGGAGCCCATATCACCCACACCGCCTTCGGGGAGTTCGGCGGACGGGGCCGCCCGAGGAAGGCCGGCTGAGCCACCAGCACTCTCTCTGACCTGCTCCCGCGGCGGGGTCACACTCGCATCATCCTCCCCTTCATCCTCCGAAGAGGAATTAACATACGCAACTACTCGGGGAATCTTCGGGAAAGGGCGACCAGAAGAAAACGAAGCCTTCCTTTTCCCGGTCTGCCCAGCTTCAGTGTTGCTGTCCCCAGGAGTAGAAATCGGATCAGCAGAGGCAGGAATCTCCGAAGAAGAACGGTTCGGTTCAACTGAAGTCGGAAACTCCGGAGCTACCGCACCTGAAGGCCCCCCAACTGCTTCCAAAGGGACGTTTTGCATATCAGCAGCAGAGTGGGGAGAACCAGATCCGCTGGGGGGATTTGCCTGCTCGGGCTCAGGGAGATCACCTACTTTTTCTTTCCCCTTGGATGAAGGACCTGCGGGATTGCCCGAATCAGCAGAGGTCCTACTTACTCCAAAGTTCCCCGAGGTGCCCTCAGCTCCCGCCGAACACACGGTCGGTTCTTGATCGTGAGCCTCCTCGGGCACATAATCGGGTACTCCCTCTTCATCATCTCCCTCGGGAACGTTCCCGGGAGTACCCTCGTCAGATTCGTCTTCAGGAGGGGCTATCCCAGCATCTCGTTGACGAAGGACTGCCTTTCGACTCGCCTCGACGATGCCTTTCATCCGGCGTGCCAGACCATCACTGACTATATCTATATCAAACACTTAAAAAAAAAAAAAAAAGAAGAATCCGAGTTAGCAAGCAAGCTTAGAAGTCAGGTTGCAAATAAAAAATGCATACAGGAAGTAAACTTACGGCGTCTGCGGCACACGGAAATCTGAGGGAAAAGATGAGCCTTGATCATTTTCCCCTCTCTATAGAGATAGGGTTTTCCCCTTTTCTCTAGAGGGCGGACTGCTGCCCGAGCCAAGGTCTTCAGCTCCTCATCAGTAAAAGCTGAAGTTAGATGGTTCCACTGCGGCGTGCAGAAGTACCGAGGAACCCGGCAGGTCATCTGAGTACCGTCCAAGTCGAAACTAATCGACTGGCCCCAGTCTTTGCCCACGAAGAACCAGCTGTTCTTCCAAAACTTGTTCGAAGTCGGGAAGCCCCAAACGAACCCTTTCATCTTCTCGTCCGTGGTCGGTTCGACACTGCCCTTGACCACGACATCCTTTGGAATCCAGAACTCGGGCTGGTTCGACTGGAGAAAATAAATCCCGGTCTTCCCCACTGGCCTCAGCGAATAAAAATGACGAACCTCGCGAGGGGTGGGAGGTGGCAGCTTCATTCTATGCCACATGTGCCACATGCACATCAGGATGCGATAACTGTTCGGCGTTAGCTGGGCAGGAGCGAGTCGGGCTTCAACCAAGAACCAAGTAATAAAAGGCTGAAGAGGAAGAGTGACGCCGCAGGTAAGCATGGACCCGTAAATTGCTACGTGGCCGGGGGGTGGGTTCCATGCAGCCCGACCTTCGGCTGGAATCAGCGAAATCTCATTGTTGTCCAAATCGAACCGCCGCATATATCGCGTTATCTCGTCAGGGCCGACCACGTTCGGCTCAACATCATAAACACAAATACGCTCGGGGGAGAAGGGAATACGAGCGGCCCTGTGCTCCTCTTCAATATCGACTTCAATAATCCTTTGGGCCGCCACTCGGCTTTCCCGAGAATGCGAGTCTGTAAACTTTGCGAGTGGTCATCCTCTTTCCTGGTCTTCTGCTCGGGCGAATATCAGTACAAGCAGAAGAATCCGACCAAGCTTCAGGTTGGTATGAGTAAGGTGGTGATGAACTGGCAGAAGCAGAAGGGATCTCTGAAGCAGGAGGAACCTCAGAAGTTGCAGGCCTTTCCGGAAAAAGTCCAGAAATATCAACGTCGGTATAGCGCGGCTGATCGAAACGGGGCTCGTCTAATAACCTGTGAACAACCGACGCAGTGAAAGCATCATTTCGCTCAATAGCAATCATACCAACAGTAAAAAGACGATATCTAGCTCCGGAATCCATAAAGACTAACCTTGATGAAGAAAAGAATGAAGACGGCGCAGATCGCAGAAGAAAAAGCCTCCGAGAAAAAATCTGGGGGAAGAAGCAGGTAAACTCAAGGATGGCAGGGTTAGAAAAACGGGCTAGTAAACCAAACAGAAAACAGAGGATCAAAAGGCACAGATAAAACCTCCTTCGAAGAGCACGCAAAGATACTGGAAGAGAAGATAAAAAGCGAAAAATGAAAGAAAAAGGTGAAAGAGAAGAAATCAAAACCAGAATATATAGGCGACGTCTCGATTTTAAAAATACCAAAACCCTAGGAGCGGTTGCAGAAAAAGCGGGAAAAAAGAGGGGTTAGGACTGATGACGTGGGTTGAGTGCAGACGAGCAGAAAGGTCACATCCCATAAATACATCGTACCACAGCCAAACAAATAGGGACAAGTGGCAGCAAGGGAACGTCAGGCGCCGCCAAAGAGCAGAAGCATCGCCATCATAAAGATTTGAAATGATTGATAAATCAAACGTGTGCGGTCGCAATTAAAACACGTCATTTAATGCTCTGATCCAAACGAGGATACTTTAATGCAGGAAACGACAAGTAAGGATTAACTATAAAGAAATATTGAAGTTAAATATTAGACCCGAGAGAACTTGACTAAGCGTGATCGGCTCAAATATTTAAGGGGGTATTGTTATAGGTAAAAATAGTCGTGATAAGACACGTCATCACCATGGAAGGCCAGGTCAGCAGAGGTCAAGATAAGTCAACCTATGGAGTATGAACCTTCACGATAACTTACTCGGAAAAGAGGATAAGTAGTCCGACCACAAACAAAGACGATCAGCATGAGCAGCAGATCGGATTCGGACACACTCGGGCACACTCGGGCACACTCGGGCAAACTCACTCGGGAAACAATAAAACAGTCACCAACACTTGCAATCAGCAACCGGCAGGTCCACGATAAGCAACGATGTGGATCATAAGAGGTAAAAAAGGAAACAAGCAGTTCTCCCGTAAATAAAGGAGAGAGAGTTCCATTCAGAATTAAATACAGCCAAAAAAGGGAAGTACAATCTAAATAGGACTAGGAAACCGCTCGAGACTTGGGGGCCACAACACTAAACCCTAGCAGTCATCTTAAAACCCTAGATACAACATGTATAAATACCCCTTTTATTCATAAAGCAGGGGGGGCGAGAGGTAGAAGAGGAGATAGAGAGAATCGTATTGTAAAGCTTGTAATCATTCTGTCATTCTTCATCTTGTAATCGTGATTCATAGTGGATTTGGCTTTGTTGCTAGAGGCAACGATCCCGTGGATGTTTCTCCGATCTTTTGGAGTTTTACCACGTAAATCATCTGTTATTTCTTTACAATCTTTGACCATACTCACATATAAATTGCAGTAACTCGAAAACGAATCGTTGACTTGGTGATCACCAAAAATCACCGTCAACAGACCTGGTCCTTATTTGGCTGTTCGGTTATTGGATTTCCCTGATTCAGATCTTAGTGTACATCAAATTCAACAATTTCTTGGTATCGTCAACTATGTCAGAGATTTCATTCCCCATGTCAGCCATTACACCTCAGTTCTTTCTACACTTCTCAAGAAGCGTCCTCCTCCCTGGAGTTCCTCTCACACTGAGGCCATTGCCAAATTAAAGGAAATCTCTCAGTCTCCTCCGGCTCTCACTATTCCTTCTACTTGTCAACTTATTCTCCAGACTGATGCCAGTGATATTTTTTGGGGTGCTGTGCTCATTGAAGATCAAGCTGGACAAAGAAGTTACTATGGTCATGCTAGTGGAAAATTCAAAGATTCCCAACAGCATTATCACACTATCTACAAAGAGATTCTTGCTGTCAAAAATGGAATCCAAAAGCTAGATTTTCACCTTAGGACAAGAAACTTTATTGTTGAAATGGACAACTCCTCTTTTCCAAAAGTCCTCGATTTTCGTAACAAGATTCCTCCCAATCCTCTCCTGTTGAGGCTCAAAGATTGGTTTGCCAGATATGACTTCACTGTTCGCCACGTGAAGGGCCATCATAATATCATTGCTGATATGCTCTCCAGGCCTCCACTCACTAAGCCTCCACTCACTCATCTTATTACACCCACAGGTCACTATCCTCTGATCTACATGGCTTCTCCTACTGGTCCCTCATCATCTCATGCTGGTCCCTCATCATCCTCTCCAGTCATACAAGATTACTCGTTCCCCCCAGAACTCTTGGCCACCTTGCCTCCTGATCAACAACCTTCCCTAGATCAGATCCAAACCTTCGCCAAGGCTCAACTTCCAGTCTACTTAGCCAGCATCAACAGCCAAGACTGTCGCCACACAGTCACCAATTTATCCAGACCATTCCTAGACCCATTCATAATGCCACCATTCTACTACTTTTCTCCTCAGCTGCTTTGGTTCCTCTGGTGTTTATCAGTTTTACATCACCATGCCATTGTCTTCCCTCTTCAGGCTTTGTATGGTCATCTTCATGATCCTTCTCAACAAAACTCTTTGTTAAGGGTTTTTCTCCAATGGTTCACGTCCTTGACAAACTGGAAAAATGAGCTCACTAAGCTCATGGGACAATATAACATTTGGAAGCTTGATTATGAATCAGCTGCCTCAGTATGCTGTATATGGATCTTCCATAGGCCTTACAGGTACAATCCTCACAAAAGACTTCTCTGGACTGCCAACACCAGTTATGAATGGCACACCACATATGAATATCCAAAAATGTATTCGAGAATTCTTCAAGTCGGATTGCTCAATTTCCTCTGTGATGTTAATTACGTCTCCACTGACGAAATTTACATCCTCCCCAATGTCCCAAGAGACCCCGGTCAAAGTTGGAATCCGTTCCTAAATTCATACATGATTGACTCCCAGGAACCCTTTGAGTCAGCTTGGCCTTGCTTTATCTGTGGAGCCCAGGACTCAGATGATGAAGATCATGTCAATTGCAATCTATCCACCAGTCCGTGATTGCCTCTCAGCTCAGATCCAGCACGTGAAGTTTTTAATAAAACTATTTTGTTTTATTATGCTTGTTTTGGCCTTATTAGGTATAATTATGATCTTTCGTCTTATTAGGCATGCTTTGGTTTGTTTATCTGTAAGCTTTTGGCCGATGGCCCTGCTTTGCTCTTTATGTTTTTGCTAGGCTGCTGCCACGTTTGTGGCTTCACTATGTAAAAGCCTTATCTGTATCCTCTCTCCCCTATATAAGGAGAGATCTTCTCTTGTAGAGACTCAGTCTTGGACAGTCTCAGAAGACTTGTAAAATATCTCTCGTTTTAATCAAAAATGTCTTGCTAAATTTTCATCTTCTTCCTTCGAATGCCATGTCTCTCATATAAATTAGCAGTCTGTAATTATCTCAGTATGCTCTGTGCTTGCCTCTAGTTGAGGATCCTGCACATCAGAAAATGAGATATTTTTGGCTGATGTTATCGGCTTAAGGTCCCTGTCTGTCTCTTGATGGTTGCTTTGTGAGTACCCTGTTTAGGCCATGGGTAGGCTGCCATTGTGGGGAAAGCTCTAAATTGTACTAATAAGATATAAGCTTTTAAAAGAATATAATGGGTACTCATACAAAAAAAGGGGTGCACATATAATTTTCCAGAATGTAAATATCGCAACTCTTTACCGATCAAAAGTTATTTACTTTATTAAATTTAATATAATGGCGGGACCCTGATTTTAAAGGGGTAATAAAAGATATTCCATATTTTTATATGTAAAGAAATGATAAATACTGTATATGTTGGTCAAATGACAAAACTATAGTGATTATAGGAACATGATTTGACACAAAATTTTAATAAACTTTAAGACTATTAGACGTACCTTTGGACAATGGAGATTAATTAATTTGACACGTATCACTAATTTATATGAAAATTAAGTAGCACATATGTTGACACACAAAAATGTGCTAACACTAAAGTCAAAGGTAAGATCTACCACATATGCGGAGTTTGACTTATCTTTGAAATGTCACCAGTGTGGTTTGGCCTGACAAGTGAAATTTACACAGGGTGTTTGGAAATGGTGCGTCGGGCCGGATAGGTCCCGAGGGATTTGTGTGGAGGCTGGATAAGTATGGTTGATTTTGGGTATCGATTGTGGTCGGGTTTTATGCTTCAGGGTTTTGAACAAGAAAAATCATCAAGATCTCAAGTATGATCGATCGTAATGTTTTTGCTCTCCTCATGTTTAAGGAGACTTTCTTTATTTATAGGTGGGATTGCGTGAATCCTCTTTTACACTTGAATGGTAATGATGGTTTTATTGGTTCTGATTATAGCTGGTGACCTCAACCTTGGGCGGTGGGTTGGTCCAGGTTCAACTTCCTTTGGAGTGTTGAGCTGGGTTATTTTACACACGCCGTACACCTGTTCTTCTGAGACTTAAATAGGCTGACAACCTTGATGGGCACGGTTTTATGGGCGAGAGGTGACATATGAGGACTATAAACATTTAGAGTAACGATATTTACACCCCTCGAAAACTGTATGTACACCCCCTTAAAAATTTAAAAAATATTATATCTCGTAAGCACACCCCGCATAATACCATATATGCCCTTTTTCTTAGTTTTTGAATAAATATTTTTAAATTGATAAGTTATAAGTTAATTAAAAAGAAAAAGAAAAAGAAAAAAAAAAAAAAAAAAAGTGCGGAGGACACCTCCTCCCAGAATCCAAAATCTCCATATTAAAGATGGATGAGTACTTTATGACCAAATATAGAAGATTTACCGATCTTTATTAAACAAAATTGTTCTCTTCTCCTACGGTCCTACTTTTAAGAAATACAAATTTTCATGTCCTTCCACCTTCTTACAGACTTTCAGGTTTTAATGTCCTATTTTATTAAACTAATTAAAATAGAACTAGAGATTATTAAAAGGTAGAGAGAAAAGAACTTCGCAAAGACACGAACAATATATCGTTACACTGCCTAAGTTTCTTACACCTGTGAATCTGCGATTGAATTTCAATTCCAAAAAAAAAAAAAAAAAAAAAAAAAAAAAAAAAAAAAAAAAATTCTTATTCCCTGAGCTTTTGCTGGAGGATTTTTTTTTTCTTTTTTGTTTTTCTTATAATTTTCTTTTACCTTTAAACTTTTTTAGTTTAGTTTTGGTATTTTTATAAAGATATATTTATCTTAATAATTTTAATAAATTTATTTAAGGGTAATGTTGGAATTATAAAAATATACTGATTTGGGGTGCACATACGATTTTAAAGGGGTGCAAATATCGTCACTCAAACATTTATTTAATGAGTAAACTTCTGACCTCAAGACATCCCAAGCAAGATTGATGTTGGGCCTATTTGTTTGGGTCGTCCATGCGAGGTGGGCCTTTTGCTTTCTGATAACCGAGTTTCTTCTGGACTCGTCTCTTGGGCTTTATCCTATGTAGTTTGTGGAAACCCAAAGTGTCGGGCCCAATCTCTTCCGAAGCCTGAGAAGAGGAGGTTTTGACAAGCCAATAATTTGCTAACGTGAAGTGGGATGGGCCCTTGACTTGTCAACGTTAATGACATGGAATTTCAATAATTCTCAAAATTTCCTTATAACAACATACATAATGCAAATCTCTATCATTCAAATGGTATAGTAATCTAATAGGTTTAATAATATCCACTACAGTCAGGCCCCCGCCGCAGAGGCCTCCAAAGTTTCACGGCGAAGCTTGAAGAAGATGATCATCTTGTCACGATCGGGAAGGTTTTGTTTAATCACTGGCTCTTCCTGGAAAATTTGAAACCATTTATGCAGGCGAGGGAATTTGTGGGGTTGAAGCCATTTCACCCCAAGTACCTCTTCGTTCACTCCTAACCAGTAAACAATCGAACCCAATGCTATGTCCACCATGCCAATCTTCTCTCCATTAAAATATTTATTGTCTCCCAACAAGCCATGTTCTTCAACGATTTCTAGCATTTCTAAGCTCTCCTTAATCGCCTTCTCTAGTTCTTCACCGGTGCTACGGAAAGTTCTCCAGACTGCTAGACCCTGCCACAATAATTATAAACAAAGAGTTGGGCACATTTGATTCGTCATTAATTAGTGATTCAAATACAATCTTCAAAAAAAAAAAAAAAAAAAAAAAAAAAAAAAAAAAAAATACTAAATATGAAAGCTGTTATTTAGCACTGAACCTTGTCCTCTGCAAATTTAACCCAGAAACGAGCTTTGGCTCGATCATAAAGATGGTTTGGGAGCAAATTAGGAGTGTGTGGCCACATCTCTTCGATGTATTCAATGATAATCATGGATTCGCAGACTGGTTTGCCGGCATGAACAAGCACAGGGATCTTCTTGTGGACTGGATTATATTGTAAAAGCAGAGCAGATTTATTGAAGAGATCTTCTTCTACATATTCATATGCAATGCCTTTTAGTTTGAGAGCCCATCACTCTGAAACTGAATGGACTTTCCCATGTCCCATGAAGCTTCACTTCTTCACCCATTATATGATTTGTATGATCTATTTAACTTACAAAGTAGAAACACCATCTATCTCATTTCTCTATTTATAGTGAAAATTGGCTGAGTTATTGCTTAGGAAGTAAGCTTCAGATTTCTATTAATATAATAATTATTTAGTCAGGTCCATAATGAAAAATAAAAATTGAGAACTACAACTATGAAAAACAAAAAAAGATTAGTACCGCGATTATATAATATTTTATAATCCATTTAAATAGTCGTGGTTTTTAGGTTCAGCTCCGGACTAGAGAAGATTCTTCTATTAATAATTTAATTTTAATTTATTTATAAAATAAATCGATTGTAAGAGATTGAAAATTTTTAAATTGACCAATCCCATCGAATTTTAGATTTCTTTTTATTTTTTCTCAAAAGAATAACAGTAATATTTAAATACACATGTAGTGAGTTAGGTCTATATAAGAAAAGAAAAAAAGTAAAGAAAGATTTAAGTTGAAAAGTAGAAAGATTTGAAGAGGGTGACTGTGAGATAATTAAGTTGGTCATCCTGCATTATCTGGCATTCGCATACCAACGTGATGTGCGTCATGCATGATGCCAATGTTATGATATTGCTGATGGAGGATGTTGTTGAAGGTTCATTTAGAAAAAAATATATATTTAGGTTTGGATTTGTGATAGATATTTTTATTAAAATAATTAGTTATTTTATAATGTTACTTGTATTTTAACATGTGGAAAATTAAACATATTTACTATTGATACAATATATAGAAAATACACATTATTTTCTTATTAATTTATTATTATAAACGTAACAAAAGAAACCCTCAATCCTAGCCTTGAGCACTATAAAACATGAACATCAAACAACCAAGGAAGTAGAAACCCTTTAAAAGTTAAAACCCGTACAAAATGAAACAGGACATGGAAAGAGGAGGCTCAAAACAGAGGATTTCAGAAATTTCATATTCAGTCAGAAGTCTGCAAATTTTCATGGAAACGCTTGAAGGAGACGACCAACTCGTCACGATCGGGAATGTTTTCTTTAATCGCAGGCACTTCCAAGAACCTTTGAAACCATTTATGCAGGCGGGGGAATTTCTGGGGTTCAAATAGTTTCACTCCAATGGTCTCTTCAATCGGTCCTAACCAGTAGAGAACCGAACCAAATGCGATGTCCACCATGCCAATCTTCTCTCCATTGTCTGGCAAGCCATGTTCTTCAACAGTTTCCAGCATTTCCAAGCTCTCCTTAATCGCCTTCTCTACTTCTTCACCCCTGCTATAGAACATACTCCACACTGCTGAACCCTGCCACAATAACTTATGTCATCATATTATCATAGACAATGATAAACAAAAGGTATGGCACATGTTTTTTTTAAGTTAACACCATTGTGGTTCAGTGTTCTCGGACCTGTATGCTGATATTAGAATCTACAAACACCGTCCGCAATGCAAATTCCATTACAGGATAGGGGTTTTCTCACATTTTACGATTTAATGAGCAAACGTAAAAATATACCAACAATTCCAGGGTTTGAAGTCTCGAACCACCCAGACAAAGGACCCTTGGTAGAGTAGTGCACGTTTGATTCATGATTCAAATACAATATTTAAAAAGAAGTTATATAGTAAAGCTGTAAAAGTAATAGTGCACCTTGTCTTCTGCAAATTTAACCCAGAAACGAGCGATGGCTCGATCATAAGGATCAGTTGGGAGCAAAGGAGTGTGTGGCCACATCTCTTCAATGTATTCAACAATAGTCATGGATTCGCAGATTGGCTTGCCGCCATGAACAAGCACAGGGATCTTCTTGTGGACAGGATTGTATTGTAAAAGCAGGGCACTTTTGTTGGAGAGATCTTCTTCTACATATTCATAGGCAATGCCTTTTAGCTTCAGAGCCCATATCACTCTGTAATTGAATGGACTTCCCCATGTCCCAAGAAGCTTCACTTCTTCACCCATGATTTGCTAGCTAGATCTTATCAACTACCACAATCTCATTCTCTATTTATAGTGAGAATCGGAGTTTCGTTGCTTGGGGAATAAGCTTCAGTTTTCTATTATTAAAACAATTAAATTAGATTTATTATCAGAATTTTAACTTTAATCATATATATATATATAAATAGTGAAAAATGAAAAATCGAATTATATTCTACAATTTTACTTGATTAGCTGGGTACCAATTTTGGGTTTTGTTTTAGTGTTACATGAAGTATAACAATAAATTTCTGACACTGCAATTGGGTTAGAGACTACCTGGATCTACCAATATCAATACGTATATGTGCAACTTGGATTTCTACTGTCATAATTGGTGATATCCGAAGGTGAATGATTGTGGGGGCTGCAGCCCCGTCTGGCAATTAAAAAAAAAAAATTAAAATTTTTATTGATATGTCATATTTACACAAGCCCAATGCAAGCCGTCAATACTGATTATAGTTGACAAATATATTCAACAGTCAAAGTCCAAACCTAATACCTCTTATGTTAATTTAAAATTATCAAATTGTCACCTACTCACCCATACGGCCATAAGTCATGTCATAACTCATAACCGGCCATGTGGACTCTTGGGTTGCGTGCTCTTTATTCCCAAATCCCACGGCTCCACTGGGCATTTTTTTTTTCTTTCTTTATTTTCTTCTTCTTCTCTCTTATATTTCTCTTTGTTCTTTTATAGTTTTAGCATTATTTACTCTCTCTACTCCATAGTCCATACTGAATTATTTTTAACATTACTAGGACCACACTCTCTTCATACAACAAAGTAAAAATATTTATTCTTTTCTATTTACTTATATATTATTTTATTATTTACTTATTATTTTATTATTTTGTTAGGGATTCCTTATTACATTAAAATTGATTTAGTATTAGTTTGATTTAATCAAATTTGTTTGTGATTTGTTTGTTGCTATAATTATAGGGAATATAGATGCAATTATTTGTATGTTAGCTTGTTGGAACATTTTTTTTTTTACTATTTGGTGATTAAAATTATTTTTTCTTGACTTCATTTTATTTTATTGGAATATACATTTTGAGAGGTTAGATTTATTATATCTCATGACTCGTTGCGTATTTACTTTTTATTAATGAAATCTGTCTTCCTATTAAGGTTGTTTAAAAAAATTTATAACTATTATTTAGTTCAGCCCCACCAGATAGAAAATCCTGGATTCACCCCTGGTAATATCTACTTTCAAAGTATTGGATAGAAAACTTTTGTAGATATCTACTCTCAAAATATTATAGAGAAAACTCTTACACATATTTGTAAAATATATATAGTGAGACTCAAACATCCATCACTAACGTAGAAGAATAGGGGTACTACCACATGTGCTAAAATAAGACCGGCTAGAGTTTCTTTTTCTCTTTCCTTGAAAAACTCTTTTGATAGTATAAGTTTTGATAATGCAAAATAACAATAATAAGGTCTATATAAAAACCAAAAGGATTAAATGGAAAAAAGAAATGATTTGGTTTTGACTGAAACCCTAATTATATACTTATATTTGACTAATGGAAAGATTTTGTGGTTGAGATCATTAGTTAGGTCATATTTTCATTATCTGTCATTAGATTATATACCAAGGTAATTAAGAAGCGTCATGCATGATGCCAATGTTATAGTAGTCGTAGTTAATCAAAGATGTCCATGCAAGTTCCTATTAACTATCTTTTAGCTAGGTTTGGCTTTGGAATTGTTATATATCTAATAATAATTAGTTATTTCATTCTTTATTTTATTTTAATTAGTGTATGTAAATTTTTTAAAAAGGGTCTATCATATAGCTATATCGATTTGACTTCATTGTGAGTTAAATTATGTTTTAGGATACTAAATTATAAAAAATATATATATTATTTACAATCGACAGTAAGTGCTTTAAAAATACACATCTTATTTTATTCTCAATGTCAAATATGCATAATGGTCGGATTATTCTGTAATTGTTTTTTTTAATTAAAAAAATTACATTAATTAGAGATTAAGGGAGAGGGAACAGACTCGAACCTACAACCTCGTGGTGTAATTGTGAGCGGCAAACCACTAGGCAAATCTCATATTGTCTAGAATAATTCTGTAACTAAGGGTTAGGAAATGTAGCATTTTATCTTCTAACAAATTTTTGACATAAACAATTCACTTAAAAAAGATAAAGATAAACATTTTATGAAATATGGATGTTAGCACTAAAGATTTCATATATAATATTAGTTTGGGTACAGATATTGACACCCATAAAACTTATTAGTACACTCATTTTTATAAGAACATCCATATCTAAAATTTTAAAAAATAAATATTACTATAAGCACTCATTATAATGCCAATAGTACCCTCATTGAAATAAATATATTCAAGTTAATACATATTATTTAGAAACACTCTTAAGTTATTATCACACCCAATTTATAAAAAAAATCATATTATTTTCAGAATCAAATCCTCATTTAATGATTCTCCAATTTACTTTTAGAAATATCTCGAATGTAGGAGTTTTATAAAAGGGGATATGTGAAACCATATATGAGGTCAAGAGATTTTCAATCTATAATTCTCTTATTTATACAACTATCTTTAAGAAAAAAATACCTTATTGATATCTACAGCTATTTAAAAAAAAAAAAAAAAAAAATTATTGATATCTATAGCTATTGCTAGAAATATATATATATATATATAAAGACAAAAACAATATAATAATCATGTGATTAAATTAGGGTTTATCATAAAAATTAAGGTTTATCATAAGTTTTTTTTTTTTAGAAATGTAAGTTTTTTTTTTTTTTTTAATACAAAAATATAGTTGAAGAAAGTACTTTGTTCTTATTGGTAAATTTTTATTGGAATATTTTTATAATTAAATTTTTTAATAAAATATGGATGTACTAATAAGTTGTATGGGTGTCAATATCGACACCTAGCGTAGAATAGTTCTTTTAGTACAATAAAGTTTAGGCTAGAACCGAAAAATGCGGATTAGAATCTAATTGATGAATTCATTTTCAAATGTAAATCCGTCCACTAGAATTTTACGCAACTCTAATGCACCCCTATTAATTTAATTGGTTTTAAAAATAAAACCATACCCATTTAGGCATTTACATATCTTTTATGGGTAACCCAAAACTGATATTTAACCCGTTTTCTTTCTTTATTATTCTTTTTAGCAATTGAATGTTCTCTCTACTGTTTCAAATAAAAACGTCTTTCTCATGCACACTTATGCTGATTGTTATTTGAGTATTAGAGGGTTTTTGAGATGTGTAAACTACCTTTCTATGTCAAAATTATTCTAATTCATGAGAAAATATTTGACAACTTCCATTGAAGTTCAGCTCAACGCTACGAGAAAAATCGACATCTACGAGCTTTAAAAAATGCCGTAAAACCCTTTTTACGACATTTAGTAAAATATCATTACGAAGGAAGTCGCCAAACACTATCAATCTATTACGACATGTCCAGGGGTGAAGCCAGGATTTTGGCTTTGGGGGGGCCAAGACAAAAACTAGTATTGTAGGTCACGTGATCTTCAAATAATATCAGTAGGAATCCCGTATAAGAAAAAGTGTGGAATACCGCACCTGATACTTTTTAACAAAATGTGATACCGTTTAATGTTAAAAGTAATGATACAAATAAATAAATAAAATAGACATTAACTAATGAAAATGTAACATGCCTATTTTATATCTAGAAAATTATTTATAACCAAATCAATCTAATTTTCTTTTTAATTTTCATTTCAATTACATAATCAAAGAGTATATGAGAAAACATCTTTTATTTTGTTACAAAATTTATGTCTGTTTTTAACGGTATACATAGCTGAAAAAAAATATTTTAATATTTCCCATTTCCCAACTTATAAAATATAAATTTCTAAAGCTTAATTAAAATATCATTATACAACTGATATATTTAAATCACAATTATTTACATACTTGTAACTTAATTTTATAATATTCATGTCAAACCAAATTAACTTATAATAATTTTGAAGAAAATTTAAATAATTAAATAATAAAGTAAATTTAGCAAAATCAAATTAATATTTAACATAACAAAATAAATAATAAAGGTAGTCGTTATAAGAGCTCAATATATTACATAGTTTGTTCTAGTTAAGTCTAAAAACAAAAACTAATAATAATAATTATATATATATATAATGAGTAATACTAGGCTTCCCAATTTTTTTCCTAAATTTTTTCTCAAATGTTTGTAGAATGTGAGGTGTTAATATCACATCATTCACCACATAATCTTATAATTTACAAGATGTTGACACCTCATGTGCTATACACATATGAGAAAGAATTCCGATAAAAATTTGGGAAGACTAGCATAACTTGTATATAATACACACTAGATTAGGTAATAATGTATGAAATAATAGGGAATTAAAATATTAAAATAGATTGATTTTATCTCCTATTTTCATGGTCAATAGAATTATGAAAACAAAAATTATAAGTTAATTTATATTATTAAAATAATAAAAGGGCAATGGAATACTATCACCTACTATATATATACAGTCTTTCTATTATCAGTTTGAACTGATAAAAGTTATATCAGTTCCTTGTATGTGGGCCACTAGATTTAAATACTTTGACTGACAAGTGCATACAGCCAAGTCAAAGTATTTAAATCCAATGGCCCACATGCAAGGAACTAATATAACTTTTATCAGTTCGAACTGATAATAAAATTTCTGTATATATATATATATATATCACATTTTATGTATAATAGTTTTTTTTGGTTCATATTTTAACTTTGTATAATAGATTTTTATATATATATCACATTTTTTGATGTTGAAATTTTGCGAGATTGGTAATTATGTTTTCATCATCAGAATTCAGAACTGTGTTTATGCCTCTACTGATAAGGTTGTACATACTGCAAGCAATTGTCCAACTAGCTTGCTAAGTATTAAAGCAAATGTACCTGGCAAAATGAAGTAAAAAGTAGAGTACTTGGCAAAATGAACTGTGTGAATCTGTGTATAAATATGTGTAGCTTGTAATCGTCTTCTCTATCAATGATAAACAGAGCTCTCGTATCTGATTCTCACCATTAATGGTGGTTCACTAAGCTTTAGCTTATCTTCTTCTCTTAGTACTTTTAACAAACATCTTCATGCCTTTATCAAATACTTAGAATCTAATTATCTACAAGACCTGCAACTTCGATCAGTTAGCATTTGCAATGGTCAATGCACATGAGCTAAACTGTGTGAGAAATCTTATCAAAGTTTCTGGCAATTTTCATGTGAATACAATCACTTATCTGGAGAAGATTGTTTTTACCATATACGCTCTACCAATTGAATTACTATTAACGATTTACAATATTTAATTTTCACTAGCAAACACAGATACAAACAACATTCTGCAACACTGTATACGTAAACACAGATTCAAATTTCGCAGATTTTTCATAAACACTGAAGTACAAAATTTCAAAAAAAAAAAATTGGTAACCTAAACATAAATAATCTTTCAGATTCAAATTTTAGAATTTAAATCCTAAAGTGAAACACATTTCGCTAGGAGCTTAGAATTCTATTTTAAAGCAAATTGAATCTTAAAGTGAAAAATCCTATTATTAAAAACCTAAAAAGGTAACAGAATCCTCTTCAAAGTTTCTAGTAGTAGCCAAACTAAAATTAATCAGAGGTTGGTTTGCTTACCTAAATTCTTACGAAGAGGCAGAGAGAAAACGGCAACGGCGACATAGACGGAGACGGCCACAGCTGGAGGCGACGGCAGGACATTGACGACAAATTGAAGATTGAGCAACAAACCCGAAATTAGAGATTAGAGATTGAGAAAATTGAGAAAGAAATCACAAATTAGAGAATAGGAGAGAAACCAACCTATGGAATTATCCCAACCAGAAAAAAAAAAAAAAAAAAAAAAAAAAAAATGGGGAAATTATCGCACGGTGATATTGGCCTATTGGGTTTGACTAAATAAATAAATAAAATTGGGGCATCTGTATTTATTTTTTAATAATAAAATAATAAAATAAAAAAGAGGTAAAACGTATTCTATTTATTTTTCTTACAAATTTATTTTTAAGGCATTTTAGAACTGCTGTAAGAGAGACTAATAACAGCATTTTTATAAGGGAGTCGATATTAATATCTATAAATATGATAAGCACATCCATATTTTAATAAAAAATTTAATTATAAAAATATCCCAATATGAATTTACCAATAAGGACAAATTAGTTTAATTAAAAATAAACAAAATACTATTTAAACCCATATCTTCAATTATATCATTTTATTAATAAAAAAAAATAATAAAAAAAAAAAAAAGAAAAAAAAAACCAACCTAATTCAACTTTTTTTTGCTGGTATAGCTCTTTTCACATAAAAATAAAAAGATATATGAAATTATTGTAATAGTTCCAAAAAAGGGTTAGATGAAATGATTGGGAATTCGATATAACAGCAATACAAGTTTCATGGCATGCAACTTTGATCTTGGGATACCCTCATCCAGCTGATGTGTAATTTTTCCATGGCTCCAGTACCAGAAGTCATATGATGCAACAAATTGCATTTATCTCCCCAATTATATTCGAAATTTCGAATATTTATTTTTCTTCTAGTTCAGTGTCTCATAGTTGACATATAGATGCATACACCAAATCGCGAACCTCATGTTGAGCAGCGTCACTTGGGGAAACATGGAACTGTACTCTTTCATTTGTAAATAGTTTGTAAATAAACCTGTGTTTTCAAGTTTGGATAACTTAAAAATTTATCATTTGTAAAATTGGGTGTGTTAATAACTTATGAGGGTTTATAAATAAATTTTATTAAAATGAAAACATTCATTTAAATAAGGGTACTATTGGCATTAAGATGAGTGTTTCTAGTAATGTTTTAATTTTAAATTTTAGACATGGATATACTTATAAATATGGATTCGATTATCATTTTTATCGGTGTCAATATCCGTACCCTTTTTAAAATCCTCTAAAAATTACATACACACATCTTTCATAGCATTTTTCATAATAAACCCTGTAATTGATTTCAATTACAATATTTTTTATAAAATGCCGTAAAATAAATGTATTGAAATGTGCAATTTCTTGTAGAGTAAAAGAGGACTTGACATATATATCTTAAATGATAAATCCAACAGGTGGCCAATTTTTAATGGAAGAATAAAAAACATTTTAGGAAATGAGGACTTGACATATATATTACAATCGAAAAAATAAATTAATAAATTAAAAAACATAAATTAATAAAAAAAACATTAAATAAATTAAAAAACATAAATTAATAAAAAAATTACAATCGAAACCAAAGCAATCACTCAGTCCTTTTCCTCTCCCTAAATTTTTCTTCTGAAGTTTCCATCCCTGTCACTACTTTGACAAGAAAAAAAAGAAACTATATACAACACTAGATGTATACTGACTAGCACCTCTCTCAAATAAATACATTTTGAAATGTAAACTAAACGACATTTGCAATGGTGGATTGGGATTCGTCACATACTTTTCCTGCGTGAGTGTTGCTGCTGCGTGTGTACAAGGTTGATATGAACCAATAGTAGCACAAGTTGACAAAACTAAGTACTGTTAACCTTTGATAGTACTTGTCCAGGCCACTGCGGTTCAAAGGGTTGGCAAAAAGGCTTCTGTTTCCATAAATGCAAACTATGCCAAGGAAGCTTCCGATTCCATCAATAACAAATGCATTCATTGCTGGTACAAAATTCTCCCATGAATCAGGGAGCTGATCAGTCATGAATTCCTCCAATCCATCTTGAATAAGACCTCTCATAAGACCTAACAAACAAAACTGTGGGGCAAGCCAGAAGGTGCTCATTGGTATAATTGCTTCAGGTTTATCTAACAATCCTTCATTTTCAACTATCCGCAACCTGTGCACCTCAACCCGCCATGCAATGGCGAAGCAAAATGTAGAAAACACCATTCCAGCCCAAAATCTCACAATTTTCGCTTGTTTCCATTTAGCTTCTGGAACCCATTTTCTAAGTAAAAAGTCATACAGATAACAGACTTGTTCACATATACGCTGAAGTATTAGTACAGGAAGTAAAGAATCATACATGTTGTTTCCTTGCTCAGAAAAAAAGGTGTTCCCTGTTGATAGCAACAAACCAAACCCAAAGAAAGCAATCCACATAGGAACCATTTTTAAAAAAAATTTAGACTCCTTGACCTGTGTCACAGTGCAAAGCCTCCCCGCCTTTTCTTGTTCATTTTGCTCACAAGTAGACTCAATAATAGCAGCTTTGTCTAGCCATCTGCATGCATGTACGTTTTAGGAAATTGTCATGTTACAAAATCAAATTTTCCAGCTTATATTGAGCTTTGCATTGCACTGTCTTTTCGAGTGATTAATAAAATCAATAAAGAAAGGTCAAGCGATTGAGGGGAGGGATTATATTGTATACCTGAGGAATTTGAGTTGAGGCTGCAACTCTAATTGATTTTCATGATTGTGAAAGAAATTATCCGAAGAAGAAGGGTATTCCATATTCATTTTCAATAGGGAAGCCTTGACAACTCGAAGAACACAGAAAGGGCGATGATATTCAACATCATCATCATCATCATCATCATCATCTTCATCTGATTGATGGTAAAAACGAATACCGCACAAGAACAAGATTAAAGCCATTCCCATCACAGATGATGTAATTTCAAAAGTTAATGTCCACGAACCGATTAAGGCAATTGAAGACACTACACTTAAAATCCATGCAACACCCCACCACACTTTTTTTCGAGCCATAACTCTATCTTCGTTTACGATTGGTTGGGGTTTATGCGATCTGAATTGATCAGCAATAAATGTTCCCAAAGAAAACTCCACTCCAGCTTTTCCCACTGCCAATAGGATCACACCCATTATGTTGAATATGTCAATCAAAATCATTGACTTGGAAAACAATTTCGCTGATACAAGGCACATCACCACCATTCCCTGCAACATAATTTCGTTCAAGTTAATTATTAGCAATTAGCATGGCGGCAATGCATGACATTATGCTGCTGAGTTGCGAATGACAAGCCATTTCAATGTTATCTTTTGGAACCGATTATAATGAGAAGCCATTTCAATGCTATAACCATCTCATTTTGTATCTTACATCCTACACAATTAATAATGT
Organism: Acer saccharum; assembly: GCA_030490815.1. Classification (NCBI taxonomy): domain Eukaryota; kingdom Viridiplantae; phylum Streptophyta; class Magnoliopsida; order Sapindales; family Sapindaceae; genus Acer; species Acer saccharum. Next base: position 14,295,951 of record CM059869.1, read on the forward strand.
ATCAATTGATGAGTGAATACATATTAATTACAATTTATCTCACTTACCACGTTCATCCACTCATCAATTGACATATTATTAGAGGAGGAATGTAGGATGCAAAAGTGGGAATTGAGATGTCTAGCATTAATCTATATACTATTATATCGGGGGAATTCTTAAATAATCATTTTAGTTTTATAAAAATCGTTTATAGTCACCTTCAAAACTAAGATTGTTTCTAACCAATTAAAACACAATCTTACCAAAATACACTTCATAAAAGTTTCTCTGAACACCTCCATTCCGTTAGAGGTCTAATGCAATTTTTATTTTTACTTTTTTTTTTTCAAAAATTAAAATTCATCGAGGGCATTTTTGCCCAAAAATTTCAATCCAAACATGACTCATTTACTTAACAGGTTTAATGTATTGACCCGTTAGTGACCTAAACTTAATAAAATTTAACTCACACTTGAAATATCGTATCGTGTTCGTGTCGTATCACCAGCACGGTGGGACATGAACTTATTAAGTTAATGCTAATTACACAGAACAACCAGAAGGAGAATGTTGGAAAGTTCTAATCAAATAGATTTTACCTTTCTTAGAACATTATTATCCTAATGTGATCCCTACTTTAATAAACTGAAGAAATTTCTAATTTGATACTATTAACAAAGTAAACGAGGTTAATGATATTTGCCATAAATGAAATGCTCTCTAGTCTCTATTCAATTGCGTTTGTGTATGGGATGGGATGGGTATGTTTTTGTATTTTCTGTTGGTGAGTCTATTGGATTTTCAGGCACACTATGAATAGCGGAGAGTGTTTAATGGATCGATTCATTTTTCAATAGAACCGATAAAAAACCAATAAAGTTCGGTTTATGAAAATATGATCCATCCAATAAAATTTACAAATATCAACCGATCAAAAACAATCGAATTGGACCGGTTTGGTTTTTTCGGTTTTGGTCCTACTAGGCCATATTCATGGGCTTTAATTATTACATATATTTTTATATTTTAATCATTTTGGGCCTTCGACCAAATTAAATTAAGGTTAATTTCAATAAATTACCATGACGTTTTGCAATATCACAGCTATATTGCACTTTTCCTTTAATTAACAAGAACATACCCTTGACCAGTTTGACTAGAGTTAGATTTAACGGAGAGTTAATTGTGGGAAGGGCATGATTGTCTTTTACTCTTTCTCCATAAAAAAATATAAGTTATTTATTATAAAACTAATAAATATAAAATATCCTTACAAAATATTAAAAATGAAAAAGAAATTATAAAAAAAAAAAAAGTACACATTGGACTATTGGAGATCTCAATCTCACCCAATCTCAGAGAGATATGGTTCTATCTCATTGAACCAGATAGAACAAGATTTCCAGATCTCTCCAATGGAGATTTGGTCTCCAACAGAGGAGATCCTTCATTTTCTGTCTAGGTGACCGACATCCACCACCGCTTCCTTCGCCGCCGCATCACCGGTAGGGTTGCACATTGAGGAAATAGGGATGGATGTAGGGCCCCCCATCCCCCCCCCCCCCCCCCCCCCCCCCCCTTTTTTGGGCAAAATGGGGATGAGGGATTTTGGGGGGAGGTCCCCCCATCACCATCCCCATTTCCCCATTTTCCCCCTTTTTCCCCGTTTACCCCATTCCCCCATTTCCCCATTTGGTTGAAAATTACAAATTAAACTTTAAAAAAAAAAAAAAAAAACATTCCATTACAAATGCAAAAGAAATACATTACAAAATAATGTCAAAGAAAATACATTACAATATATATATAAATATATATATATATATATATATATATATATAAAATTATTTTTATAATATTTTAGGGGAAATAGGGAAATGGGGATGGGGGTACCTCCCCCATCCCCATCCCCATCCCCATCCCCATTTCAGTATATTAGTGGGGAAAATGGGGAAATGGGGATGATTGTCATCACCATCCCCAACCACCCCCCTACATTTCCCCATTTTTCCCTAAAAAATTCCCCCTAAATGGGGATGGGGAAGCGGGGAAACGGAGATCCGAGGTAAAATGTGCAACCCTAATCACCAGTCGTTTCTCTTATTCGTCCACAAGCTCGTCGGTAGATTCGAAGTTTCTTATGGTGGTAGTTGTTGGGAGGCTTGTAGACAGCCAATCTCTCCATTGCTGCCGTCAGATGGAGCGACGCTCAATTTGTTGCTAATGGAGTGCGACTTCATTTCAAATGAGCCGACGAAGCCCTCGACGTCTAATGGATCCACGACGCTTCGTCTATCGGCATTGATGGATTCACGGCTCTCCGTCCACCGGCGTAGATCTGGTTTTTTTGATGATCTAAGTGAGACCGAGAGATTTAATTTTTTTGTTCTTTTCTTTTTATGGGTTTTGAATTTTGATGGGTTCCAACGATGGACTTTTTTGGTGGTCAACTATTGATGGGTTTGAAGAAAATCATATCTTCAGCTCAAACTTATTTTAGATTATTTGAGGAATAGCCTCTTGATTTTCTTAAAATGAAGAAGGAAAAAACGGAGGAGATGAAGAACTTTAAAACATTTTTTAAATATTGAGTTGCTGGAAAGAAAGAAAAAAAAAAGCAAAGAAATGGAGCAAGAGTTACTTTTTCTCACACGATTTTTCATAGATTGAATCCATCAAGATTGACCTATTTTGACTTTTACAAAGAGAAATTTTGGGTTGAAATCAAGGCTTTGAGAAGATTTGGAACCAAATCTTAAATTTTTATTTTATTTTTTATTTTATTTTATTTTTTACTTCTTAAAAATTCTAGGAATTCTTCAAAAAGAATAAAATGAAATTTTGGGAATCTTCACACAAAAAAATCTGAGAATCTTTTTTATAAAGGTTTTTATTACTTTAATTGTTTTTAAAAGATTTTCCTACAAGTTTATTTATTATTTAATAATTATTTAATAGTTAAAAATTGATTATTTTAATAGTAAAGGGCATTTAAGACTTTTTAAAATAAAATGCAGGGGTACTTAAATCTTTTTCAAGTCAACCGTTAAATCTAACGTTTGAACATTGGGCATAAAGAAGAAGAAAAGAAGAAAAAAAAAACTCTAAACCTTGTGCAATAAGATAAAAGTCGTTGGACAACAATCAAAATGGCTGGATCTGGGCCTGGTACAGCCCGTTATGCAAGACAAAGATTTCGTAACAAATGTATGGCTCGGTGAAGTCATCAGCCCTATTTTGGGTACACTATGCGATCCAAATACGAAAATGCTACCCGATCCGTATCAGTTAGTTAGGTATCTAACTTGACTACTGACATGTGAAGTTGTTAATTATAACTAGGAGTCGTTAATTATTCTCTTGAAATTCTAGAAATTAAAGTTAGTTTTGAGTATAGGATCTCGTGTATATAAGTAGGAGCTTCTCTTGTAAACATTTCAAGCAATACAGTTATGTTTTTGCTCTGTTTTCTGCCATTAATAGCTTCCTAGTTGCAAAGAGCTTCTCTCTCAGGTTTTCATCAAACAATTTCATTTAATTAATTCTCTTGAAATTCTAAGAAAGTTAACTAAACATGCATGTGAAACGAATTACTTACATTGATGTAGTAGACACTTGAATGAATAATGATTTTCCGATGACCGAAGTAGGCATCGGCAGAAAAATAAGTCAAAAGAATCTCAACTGACGCTGATAGTCCCTCCCGAATATTCCCAAAAACTGCAGCTTTCCCGACAGGATATTTGCTTGAATCATCGGTAAAGTATGTTGTCAACGTAGCCACTACAGCTAAGTCTACCAACTTTGTGCTGAATACCAACCCTGAAATTTACATTTAACATGAAAATTATTATCCGATGAACTCATTTATCTATGTTTGGAAGCTGTACATGCATGGACTGATTCTATTATGTGATAATCATCATTTTTTTTTTTTTTTTTTTTTTTTTTTTTTTTGTAAAGATAGATAGAGTACTAAGATATATACGTTGGTTAGCAAACGTTACCTGAGGCAAACAAAGCGACCTTACAAGAAAAGATGTTGTAGTAGTGTTTCCTGGAAAGGATCTTGTAGATATAGTTGGAGAATATGCTTGAGTTAAACGAGCTATGGAGCTTCAACAAATGATTGCTTGGGATCATTTTTGTTTGTTGAGTAGATTCACTTCTCTGCAAAGCAAAACCGTTAAGAGATACCCAAATTTCTGCTTTCTCTTCTTATTTATATACACATATTTGACATTATTTGCTATACGTGTCAGAGATCAAAGGGGAAGTAATCGGCGGATAAAAGGTGAAGTAAATTAAGAGAAGGTTCCTTGGTCTCTATTTTGTAAGGAAATTGAAATTGATTTTTGTCTTCAACTGTCTGGTAGAGTTTCTCGGAGAGTGAAGAAGACGTGTGATTGAGCGTGTCTTAAAACCATTCATATTTCAAACACAAACATCCAAGATATAACGTACGTCTCCACCGAGTGGATATTCTATGATTAAATTTGGATTATTCTTCTAAAATTTGACTATCTGGAAACTGAATACCAGTTGGTTAATTATAGTCTCGTGTCAGTCTCTCTAGATCTCCTAGGTCAGCCTGTAGCTTTAGAAAAGAAAATAAAGAGTAAAAGTTCAACAACTGTGGGAATTTTTGTCACACACCATAGTGTAATTAAAGCTTATGTTAGGCTCATTTTCTCTGTTAAAAACTTTAAAAACTTTGTAAAAATTTTCAAAATTAAGTATTAATGTTATGTTAAAAAGAGGAAATTAAAAGAGATTACAAGGTTTTTAGACTCATTTATTTATTTTGAAGGAGGAAAAGAGATCAAGTTTAAAGAGGTTTCAAAGTTGAATGAAGCAGCAAGCTTAGAGCATACCCAATATAATATAACAATGGTTTTTATTACAAAAAATATTAACATGCATGTCAACAATGTCATGAGACTTGCTTATCAGGTGGTATAAAAGTATATATTTATAGACAACCAAATAAAAAATTTATCACCAATACTTTTGTTTAAAATACATACTTGTCAACGACATATTTTATTATTTATTATTTATTATTTTATTTTTAACCAAAAAAAAAAAAAAAAAAAAATCTTTAACAGCATTTTAATATTTATCTTTATTGTTCAACTGACCATTTGAGAGTAAATATTCACATTGGTAATGTCTATAATTTTTATTTTTTTTTTTAAATGTCAGTTTGACAGTAAACAACAATGATTGTATTTTTTTTTTTAATTTATTAATATTACAATAATGATTTTATAAGAGGGGACAGACTCGAACCCACAACCTCATGATGAGAGATGGATCTCCGTGGAGGTCGGGGGGCATGGTGATCCGCCCTTGGCCACAGAAAAAAAATAAAAATAAAAAATTATAGTTAAAAAAATTGCAGTGTAATTGGGCGAAAGAATTGGACAAGGAATCTATAACAGTAAATGTGTCACGTCGTTGGAAGTGGCTGCGAACTGAAGTAGAAACTACGTAGTGATCGCAATCGTAAAACTTATGAGTTAAGAATTGGGATAAGAAACTACGTAGTGATCGCAATGTGTCTTTTTCTCTCCTGAGAAAAAGTGAGTCCTTGGGTAGTAATCTCCGTGTGGCCGGTTTTCTTATACTATTTCCTGGTTCGTTCCATCTTGATAGCAGGAGAATGTTTGTTAGCGGATTTGTGGGGTCCAAATATGTTAATATGGGTGTTGACTACTTGACTGTTGAGGTGCAAGGAATATATTGTGGAAGTGAGGAAGTTGAAGAGCAGCTAGGAATGGGCTTTATTTCTGGGTGTCCAATCCCAGTCCAAAGTGTTTGATTTCTATGGATTAACAGATATGAGATTTGAAATTGAACTTGGAGTAGAGATATTTACGATTCTTAAAAACGGTATATATGCCCTCCAAATAGTATATTACGTTTAAGTAAAATTACTAAAAGGACTAAATAGTTTATAGGTACACATACCAATAATTATTAATCAGTATCTTATTAATGGTTTGTCAAAAAAAAAAAAAAAAAAAATTCATATTAATTGTTTGATATTCACATTATCACATTTATCATTAAAAAAAACTTTTCTATTATCTCAAACCCTAACTTTTCTTTTAAATACTAAGGAATACAAATTGAGTTCAAAGTGAATTTAGTGGATTTCCAACAGGAAAAGGAAAAAAAAAAAAAAAAAACCTCCAACATGAGTGATTTAGAGTTTATTTTGTGGAAGGCAAAAAATAGAAGGGGAGTAAGGGAGACAGAGGTGTGTTCACGTTAGGTAAAAGAAGAATTAGTGAGAGAGAAAACTTGGTTTTCTACGCATAAAGCAGATAGAAAAGAAAAAATGATATATATATATATATATATATATATATATATATATATATATATATATATATATCATTTTTCTATTGTCAGTTCGTCCTGACATAAAATATATCAGGACGAAGAATGTGGACCATTGGATTTATATACATTGACTCAAAGTGTATGAATTTGTCAAAACTTCTCCATAATCTATGGTTCACATTCTTCATCCTGATATATTTTATATCAGAATGAATTGACAGTAGAAAGACTATATATATATATATATATATATATTATAGACAAATCTCAAGTGATCCTAGATTTTTAGATTATTTTTATTTCCAAAATCCATTTAGATCAAGTAATCACATATATATCTCTTTTTTCTTTTTCGTTATTTTAATCTATAACAGCAGGGGCAGCTCTGGGGTGGGTCAAGGGAGGCGCCCGCCCGGGCTATTAAAATCTAGGGGCCCCAAATATATAATGTGAGTTTTTGTTATGGGTTAAGTTGTAAAAAAATAATAAATAAAAATAAATAAATAAAAATAAAAATAAAATAAATAAAAAAAAAAGCTCAAACAATACCAAAAAATATATATATATATATATAAAACCCAATTTTTTTAAAGTTTCATACTTTCCTATCACCTATTACCTATATATTCTTCATTTCTTCTCCACCCAAAAAAATATAAAAAATAAGAAATAATAATAATAAAAGGGCAACCGAAAACATAAAAATCATGGATTTTTTTTATTTTAATTTTTATTTTGGGATGAAGTGGGGGTGATTTTGTTGGTATGAGACCCATTTTTTAGATTTCGCCCGGGGACCTTGGAATAGTCAGGATCGGCACTGTTAATAACAGGTAAACAAAATAAGTTCAAAACATAATTCATTGTAATATACTTTTTGTATTTAGGAGTTAGAAATTATTTATTTGAATAAAAAAAATAACAAAATTTCAAATAATTATAAAATCGTTTAAAACAAAATAGGTGTAGGTGGGGTGTACTTGCAAAAATAAAATACAATATAATTAAAGAAAGGGTATTTTTGACATTTAATGAGGTTTATTTACAATTTAGAGTTTTTATAATCTTTTTTTATGAGTGCACTTACGAAAGGGGTGTACGTTGTTTTTGAGGGTGTTAATATCACCACTCCTGAACTTGTTAGAGAAAGGTCCTAATCAGATAATCAGACATGTTACTGTAATTAATCTCAAAAAATTGACAAGTTGATTAGAGAATACAAGTGTTCTCTTAATTGTAATGTTACAAGGCTGCAACTTATTTTGAACCCATCAAACAGCAGATGTTATACATAAACCAATTAAAATTATTGAAAGCAGCAAGTTTATCTCGAGCTAACTCGATTGGTTAGCAATCAACTTCTCCCTTACATTTTTATAATATGCAAACAGTTTCTGAGGGTCAGGATGATTTTCTTTGATCACATCAACTTCCTTCAAGTTCTGAACCCATGCGTGCAATCGAGGTAGGGTTTTTGCTTCCAACAATTTCACACCCACTACTTGTTCAAAGGTCTCAAACCAGTGAGCCAGCCAACCGTGTGCTATGTCTACTAAATTTATAGTGTCGCCGCCGAAGAATTTCTTCTCACCAAGGCCTTGATCTTCCAATATTTTTAGAATCTCCAATACCTCTTTCGCTGCCTTCTCTTGTTCTTCTCCGGTCGCTTGAAACAACGTGCGAAAGTAACAAGCCTGGATCGAATATAAGAAAAAACAAATCGAGCATGATATTAATTAAAAGTCATTAAAGTGTAAGTAATTTAAATGATTTCAATTCAAATTAAATTAAATTACCTTCATGTCCACTCCAAATTGAATCCAAAACCGAACTATGGCTTTGTGATAAGCATCAGTTGGCAGCAGAGGACTCTGAGGCCATGTCTCTTCAATGTATTCAAGGATGACAAGGGACTCTGTAATTGGTTTTCCATCATGAACAAGAATAGGGATCTGCTTGTAAATTGGGTTGTACTTCAAGAGCAGTTCACTCTTATTAAAAATGTCTTCTTCCACATAATCATATTCAACACCCTTCAGTTTGAGAGCCCATATCACTCTGTGACTGAAGGGGCTTGCCCAATATCCATGGACCTTCACTTCTTCCATATTTTAGCTATGACAGGTAGAAGAACCTATGTAAGGGCAATATATAGTGACAAATGGGGTCATTTTTCTTGGGCGTTAGAGCATCTCCAACCTAATACCTCAAATATTACACCAAAAACACCAAAATAGAGTATCTTTTTTACACCAAATTTTTTTCATCTCCAATGTATCACACCAAATTTTATACCAAAAGAACATCTTTGAAGAATATTCTCCCAATAAATATTTATACAATACCAATTAATTTATATTAGTTAATTTATACAATATTCAATAATTTTAATAACGTAATATATATATATCAAAGTGGCTATCATTTTAAAGATCTCAACGAGATCTTTCTAACGGTATATTTTTTAGAAATACATATTGTTAAAATTAAGTGTAAAATGGTTAAATTAATAATTTTTATAAAAAGTAAATGGTGATGTGACATCATAACAGAAAAAAAAAAAAAAGGAAATTTGGTGTGGTTGGTGTATACGTTGAAGAGAGATTTTTGACGTTTTTGGTGTATTTGGTGTGGATGGTGCCTTCCTTGAAGATGCTCTTATGTTTCAAAGTTTGAATGATAGATAATCCGTGAAAGATCATTGAGTAATACAAGACAACACAAAAATTTTGTCCAAATTTCAATCCAAATGATGTAGCAAGTGAGTTGTCACCACACACAACATAAAATGATGTGGTTAATAAAAAAATTCACTTGCCATATTATTTTGGCTGAAATTTAAGTTAAATTTTGAGTTGTCTAGCATAAGTGAAGATCATTTTCTATTAAAATATTGTTTGCTATATTTTCATTCACGACTTTACATTACACTCGTTCACACTTTTCTCCAAGGCTTGACTATCATTATTTTATTTTTTTCTTTGTCCTCTTTTTCCATGTTTTGATTGGTAGTCGGTGCAAAAGTAATCAAAGAAAGGACGTACAACAACCGCCCATCCTACTTTATGAATTATTATTTCATTTTTTTTAGGTATATTATTACAAATACCTCTCGAATCACTTATCATATCATTTGGGTCAACGGTTATCTTTCTTAACTTTCTATTTTCATAATAATTTAACTTCATATGACTTAAACCAACAACCTTATAGTGTAAGTGTGAGGGACATACCATTGGTCAACCTCATCTCGTATTTTTTTTTTAATTAATCTGGGACTAGGTATTTTTTTGAAAGTTTTCGCCATTAGTAAGATTCATGCCGCTGACTTGGGAGTCATTTGTCCAAACTCCAAACCCGTTCATCTACCAATTGAGCTATGCCTCTGTTGGCATCTCATCTCGTATTTAACTTCATTACTTCATTATTTACTCCTTACCTGTAGCTACAAATTTTGCTCATTGTAAAAAATAAATAAAAAACATACAAAACGCAACCTCAATCTTTCAAATGGCATTAATCTTCACTATATATGCTCCTGATGATATATTTAAAAGCAGAATCCCTTCATTATTTGTACTCACAAAATCACTGAAGTAATTAACAAAGCACCCCATTTCCTAGGCCTTGGAAACCCATAAAAAGTGAAACAGAGAACATAAAGAAAAGAAAAGACTCCAAACAGCAGAGGCACTACAGTCAGGCCAAAGAGGCCTCCAGAGTTTCACGGCGATGCTTGAAGGAGGCTACCATATTGTCACGATCAGGAACATTTTATTTAATCACAGGCACTTCCCAGAAACATTGAAACCATTTATTCAAGCGAGGGAATTTCTGGGGTACGTCTTCGGTAAAGAATGGAACCAAATGCTATGTCCACCATGCTAATCTTCTCTCCATTGAAATATTTCTTGTCACCAAAACCATGTTCTTCGACAATTTGTAGCATTTCCAAGATCTCCTTAATCGCCTTCTCTATTTCTTCACCAACGCTTTTGAACATTCTCCGCAGTAATAAGAGAGGACTTGACATATATATCTTAAATCCAATAGGTGGCCAATTTTTATTGGAAGATCGAATAAAAAACATTATAGGAAATGAGCTGGTAGGTACATAAATTAATAAAAAAATTACAATCGAACCAAGGCAATCCCCCGGTCCTTTTTCCTCTCTCCATAAATTCTTCTTCTAACATTTTTCCTTTCCTGTCACTACTTTAACAAGAAAAAAAAAATTATATATAACTCTAGATGTTTATAAGTGTATCGACAAATATATAATTGAAATGTACACTAAACGACATTTACAATATTGGTGGATTCTGATTCGTCGCCTACTTTTCCTGCGTGAGTGTTGCCGCTGCGTGTGTACCAGGTTGATATGAACCAATAGTAGCACAAGTTGACAAAACTAAGAATTGTTAACCTCAGATAGTACTTGTCCCCAGACGGCTGCGGTTCAAAGTGGTAGAAAAAAGGCTTCTGTTTACATAAATGCAAACTATGCTAAGGAAGCTTCCAATTCCATCAATAATAAATCCATTCATTGCAGATACATAATTCTTCCATGAATGAGGTAGCTGATCAATCATGAAGTCCTGAAATACATCTTTAACAAGGCCTTTCATGAGACCTAATAAACAGAACTGTGGGGCAAGCCAGAAGATGCTCATTGGTATAGTTTCTTCGGGCATGTCTGGCAATCCTCTCTTTTCAACTATTTGCAGCCTGCGAGCCTCAATACAACATGCAAAGGCAAAGCAAAATATAGAAACCACTATTCCAGCACAGATTCCAACAATTTTAGCTTGTTTCCATTTAGCTTCCGGATCCCATTTTCGAAGTAATAAGTCATACAAATAAGAGACTAGTTCACATACACGCCCAAGTGCTAGTATATAAGCCATGGATTCTGGAGAAGACAAGTTGTTTCCTGCTTGCTCAGAAAAAAAGGTGTTCCCTGTTGATAGTAGCAAACCAAACGCAGGAAAGCAGTCCAAATAAGAACCATTTTACATTCCTTGACCTGTGTCACAGAGAAAAGCCTGCCCCCCTTTTCTTGTTCATCTCGTTCAGGAGTAGTCTCAATAATGGCAGCATTGTCTAGCAATCTGCACGATTTAGAGAATTGACTTGTTACACATAGAATTTCCTTTCTTCTTTTTCCAAATCCATGCATGGATATATATATTAGTAACTTTTCAGTGCGGAATTCCATACAAATTTTTCGTACAATTTCACTGGTTCAAACCGGTTGGAATCAGTATAATTTTTTTTTTCATTGATGCCAATATGTTGAAATCAATGAAACTGCATGAATTTTTTATACATGATCATGCACTTGATAATATATATATACACATGACATGCAGTGACGGCGATTCGAACCTAAAATATTGCCAGATTAAACGAACGCTCTTACATGGGGTACACACGAAATTGGGAGAGTTATTTTTAATCATAGTCATGCATGAATGCATCTAATTAATTAATTAATTAGGTGATTTTTTCTTTTTATTTTTTATGTTGTTTGAGAAGATAAGATGAGATTAGTCTAGTGATTTGTCCCTCACACCTACACCATCAATTGTGTGTTTGAGCCTGTCCCTCTATCTAAATACCAAATTATTGTAATATTTCAAAAATAGAAGGTGTTTTGAGAATAAGAGTAGGAAAAAAAAACAGAAAAATTAGAAAATACTTAATTCTGATGGTTGAGAATTCGAGATACGATTTTGTAAAATCCACATGACGTTCAATCTTCGTAATATAGGATCTAGAATTCTAGATTATGTAAGATTAAATTCGTAAAAAGAAGTATATATGGGTGGTGTGAATTTTTGCCGGGTTTAATTAATTCACATCTCCAGAAAAATTTCTTAGCTTCTATATAAAGCAAAAACCATATAATATTATTGTATTTTGTATTGTTACGGTCTTATATATAGGACCAGATCCTCTGCTGATCCTTTTCAATGGGATCAAGATCCCCTGCTCATCTTATTTTTGCTCACCTTTTAAACATCTGGTGATATGTGGCAGCTAAACAAATGAATGGTTAGGATTAATTTTTTTTATTTTTTTTCTCTCTCCACCTAACAAACGACACCGTTTTTTTTTAAGTTTTTTTTTTTTTTCATTTTTTCTCTCCTCTCTCATCATCACCGTCTTCCTCTTCTCTTTTCTCTCTCTCTCTCTCTCTCTCTCTCTCTCTCTCCTCTCCATCTCCAACTCAATCTCAGCAATGCCTTGGACTGAATATGATTTCATTGTTTTGGTCTCTCTCGTATAAAGTCTCAAGAATTTGTTTGCTTCCTCTTGACTTGACTTGCGAGTCTTCTAATGGAAAAATACTCCATTTTTCCTCTATATAAACACGAGTCATTGCTTAGTGTTGCACAGAAAAAGTAGTAAGAAAAGGTTGCCAAGAAAATAAAAATGAGGGCAAGCTCAGGATCCCTCTAAAAGCTGGGAATTTTGGGATAACTTAAGACCGATTTCATTAAAGGAAATCCAATGGATTAAAATCTGTCAAGGAATTGAGCCGGAGCTCTTACGTTCACAATCAGTCAAGGAATTGCTTGATCCCCGGTTGCCGATGAAGAAACCTGTTCTTGGCATCATAATTTTTTTTTTTTCAATTTTACTTCTAAGTGAGATTGAGTTGGAGATGGAAGGAGAGAGAGAGAGAGAGAGAGAGAGAGAAGAGGAAGACGGTGATGATGAGAGAGGAGAGAAAAAATGAAAAAAAAAATTAACTTTTAAAGAAACGGTGTCGTTTGTTAGGTGTAGAGAGAAAAAAAAAATGAAAAATTAATTCTAACCATTCGTTTATTTGGTTGCCACATGTCACTAGATGTTTAAAAGATGAGCAAAAATGAGATGAGTAGAGGATCTTGATCCTTTTCGATGCTGTCCTTTTCTGAGCTTTTAATAATCTATAGCCACGTGGCTTTAAAACAAATGTGTGGTTCAGATTTGTTTTATTTATTATTATTATTATTTTCACTTACTATCATAAACGATGTCATGTTTAACATTGCAACTTTCCTAAAAGAAAAAAATGAAACTACGTCGTTTATAAAAAATAAACCCTAAATCACAATTCTCTTAAAAAACAAACGTAAATCCACTCCACACCATCTCAGTCTTGAAGACAAGGATCATTTGAGCTCAGCTGATACTCGTCTTCTCACCAAGTGAAAGCTAAAAGATGACAATTTTAAACACCCACTCTCCACTAGAGATGCACATTTTCCCCCGGGGCCCCAATTCCCCGCGTCCCCATCCCCATTTGGGGATATTTTTTTGAGGAAAAATGGGGAAATGAGGAGGGATGAGGATGAAAATCATCCCCAAATTGGGGATGGGGATGGGAATGGGACCCCTCCCCATCCCCATTTCCCCATTTTCCCCACAATTATATTGAGATGGGGATGGGGATGGGGATGGGGATGGAGGAGAGGTCTCCCATCCCCATTTCCCCATTTCCCCCAAACATATATAAATATAATTATAATATATATTTTTAATTTTTTTTTATTCTTTGAAAACTCTAACTCCCTAAGTATATATACACATTTACTCTTTAATTTGTTTTTTTTTTTATTATTGAAATGTTTTTTTTTTTTAGTTTAATTTATAATTTTTAGTCAAATGAGAAAATTGGGGAACGGGGGAAACGGGGGAAATAGGGAAATAGGGAAAAATGGGAAAAATGGGAAAAATGGGGAATTGGGGATGGGGATGGATATAGGTCCCCCCAAAATTCCCCATCCCCATTTTCCCCAAATGGGGAAACGGGGTGGGGGGATGGATATAGGTCCCCCCAAAATTCCCCATCCCCATTTTCCCCAAATGGGGAAATGGGGGTGGGGGTGGGGGTGATGGGGGAAGGGTCTGGGAAGTGGGGATGGGGATGGGGGGACCTATATCCATCCCCATTCCCCAAACGTGCATCTCTACTCTGCACCAAGGATTCTATATAAACGATGTAGTTTCATTTATTTATTTATTTTTCTTTTAGGAACGTTGCAATGTTAAACATGACGTCGTTTAGGTTAGTAAGTGAAAAAAAAAAAAAAAAAAAGGACTACATATTTGTTTTAAAGCCACATGGCAATAGATTATTAAGAGATCAGCACAGGACAACACCAAAAGGATCGGCAGAGGATCCTGGTCCTCTTATTTAAGTGTATATTTAAATTTCCAATAAAAAAAAAGAAAAAAACTGTATATATATATACATATATAGATAAATTTAATTATATTTTAAAATTTAATTGAATATTGAAATTTATATCAATGTCTTAAAATTCAATTGTATGGTAAAATATTTGTATATTTAATGGTTTGAGAAAAAAAAAATTAGAAAAAAAATGAAATGGGTTATTTCAGGTTGGCTATGGGACATTCCATATCATTTCGGGTCGGGTTTTGGGCAACTCGTGTAAATCGGGTTTCGGGTATGATCCGATCCGACCCGACCCATTGCCATCCGGCCCATCCCTAACGAAAGTTTGACTCGTCAAAATTAAATTATCCAAGTGAATTTTTGAGCCTATTATTTTTCTTGGATGGTTGCCCACTGTGCCCGTCATTGTTTTTACAGCTTTGTTGTTTATAATTGTTTGTTGTGATATGTGTGCTCTAATAGCCAATCAATAGTTCAATGTGGAAATGGTGGGAAATGCCACATTTTTGAGTTGGTGTTGTACGTGGGGCACCACTTTAATAACTTAAGTTTAAAAGGCATTAAAGTAAGTGATTTCCAAAAATGTCTTTACTTTACACTTTCTCTTGCTTAGAAGTTTTCTGAGATTTTATTCTTCATCTTTTTTATAGAGGTTTGTTTAACAAACCTCCAATAGAGGTTGAACATCATAACATTATCAATGTATTTTCATTGGATAATTAGTTTAGTGACGCTATGCAAACGCATTCGGAGGTGGGCAGGCCCCTAGAGCTTTTTTTTTTCAATTTAAAACCCAAATTGGGTTCCAAAAATGATTGTTCTCCGAGTCTTTTGTAAACCTTAAGCTGGTTGAGTGAATTTTGAACCTCCGAGCCTTTTCAATTGTTCTCCGAGCCTTTTTAACAATGATTTTTTTTTTTTTGTTAATTTTGTATCTCTGGGACTTTTTATATAGTTCTCGAGCCTTTTAATGAAATGTCCGAGCCTTTTTAAGCTTTGTCCGAGACTTTTCTGAGCCTTTTTAACAATAATTTTTTTTGTTTGGTCGTGGTCGTCGATGGCGTCGTATGCGTGTTCATGGGCAACCGTCGTTGTCGATGTACGTGTGTTCATCGATTGGTCGATGTACGTGTGTTCGTTGATTCATCAATTCCACTTCCATTGATGGAGGATTTTGAAAGGAAAAAAAAAAAACAAAAAAACAAAATGGTGAAGAAGGTTACTGTTGGGGGGCATTTTTGTCCGTTCACCATAATAGGTGTCTTTTAAACTTAATTTATTAAAGTAGTGACTTTCTTACAAAACCTGGTCCAAATAGTGACATTTATTTTTTGAGCCCATAGTTCAATACCCAAAAAAAATGTTACTGCATTTGGATCATTGAATTTTTAGACATATATGGATGATTTTTTTAGCCTATCCATTATCATATATTTTTCCGTAGTTTAGCTATTTGAGCCTTTTAATAAGCATATTTCTTGTTAGCTAATGACCTTACCTTACACCAATTCTAGAGTATTCACCCAAAAAATTCATGTTATCCGTTATCCATTTTTGTTTGAGGGAATAGAGTTGATGTTTGTAAGGAAAAGGGTGATTCATATTCTTGAAAAAAAAAAAAAAAAAAACTCTGGATTTTTAATGCCTTACAATACATGTGGACCATAAGATTCAACTGCTTTTGACTAGAGTATGTTTGGTATGGCTTTTCAATTAAATCTTTTTGTAGTGGAGCTTTTAACAAAAAAGACTTTTGGTTGTGTAAATTACAAAAAAGGTGTTGACAATGTATTTTTAGAAATAGCTTTTGGTTGAGTGAATTACAAAAAAAGGTGTTGACAATGTATTTATAATGAAAGAGTTATGATGGAATATCTAAAATTTACAAAGGGTAGTTGAGACAATTCATATGTTTTAAAAAAGCTCTAAAAAAAGCTTTTTGGAAAAGCTCAAATTTTGGGCTGAAACAAATAAACTGTGTGTAATATATTATCTGGGGGGGAGGGGTTGAATAGATTTTAATTAATTTTACCCAATTTTCATGTATAGTCAAGATTACAAAAATGCCCCTAACTAGTCACAATAATATAACAAGTGTAATATGTTCGGAATTTAAATAACACTTGATATTTACGTGGAAACCTTCACGGGAAAAACCACGGGCTAGTAAGTAAGCCACACTCAAACCTCGAATCCACTAAATGTGTTAAAGATTACAACCTACTCCCGGTATATAATCACATACCTACCTAATCCCGGTATAAGTGAACCTAGTCCAATTGCTTGTGATTTACGCAACCTAATCCCGGAAGTTACACAAGTCTTACTTCTCAATGAAGAGATGATACAACCTAAGTGAATATAAGAAATACTCAAATATGCAACAAGAGCTAGGTAACCCTATATGCTTATCTAGGATGATGATATATCAAGAAACACAATCCTATATATCAAGAGCTAAGTGAAATGTCAAAAAGCTTAGCTAAACATAGATAATGAAAACCTAGAAAGCTATCACAATACAACTCTCAAATATTCAAAACACTAATCTCAAATTTGTATCTAAGATATATATCAATGACATACAACTGATAAATGAGATTGCTTGGGAAGAAAGATACAAAATATGTAAGATATAAGTGAAAAACTTACCAAGCAAAGTGTGTTGAAAAATCCATACAAAAAGATATCTAGATGATCAAGGATGATGCTAGATGATGTTTGATGATCATGGAATGGTGTTTGAGGAAAGAAAGGTGAGTTCTTTGGTGAAATTTTTCTCTTGGAAAAATATGCTAAGTAAAAATATGCTATTGAACTCTCTTGAAATGACCTAAGATGAAAGAGGCACATATATAGGGTCTCAAAATGAAGTGATATCGTTTTGATAAGTTGCCCTGTTTTTGCCTTGGGCGCTGTACAGGTCGCTGTACATAGAGCGACTTATACAACGCTTACCTGGGAAAAATGAGGAACTTTCTTCATTGGCGCTGTTCGAACAGCGCTTTTGTACAGCGCCACAACTCTGCTCTCTTGGGAAAACAGAGTGTCGTTGTACGTACAACGCTTTTGAACAGCGACCGTACAGTGACCCAACAGCGACCTATTTAAATCGATCAGGCCTGTACAGCACCAATCCCATTTCCGTCAGGTCTGAGATGGGCGTTGTTCATACAGCGCTTCTGTAGAGCGCTTTGAACAGCGCCCTTTGCAAGAATGCAATCCTAAGCCTATGCATGACATGGCATTGGACATACAAGATGCAATCAAACGAATATGCAAGAAGAGAGATTAATGAACATTAATGCACACATAATAGACACACAACAAACAAGAATTAAACGTATGCATGATTTGTGAGTGTGTGCAATTATCTCTTCAATTGCAAGTAAGCACTTAGAAATTACCTTTGGTGCTTAACAATGATGAGGTCTTCAAAGGACATAGAACTTGAACACCAATACCTAAGCTACCCTTACAATGAACCTCAATTGTGGTTTGTCCACGAAATGAGCCAATCAATAAATAAGACCTTACATGGGCTTCTCCAAGTAGACATAAAATGGCTTTTATAAAGGATAATTGAGACAATTCATATATTAAAAAAGCTATTTTGAGTTTTGCCAAATAACTAAAAAAAACTTCAAAATAGCTTATAGTATTAAAAAGAAGCTTTTGATCCTTTCAAAAGTCATACCAAACACACACTTAGTCTGCAAGCACTTGTTAGTGCTTATCCATAATCTATAGTCCACATACAATACACTAATGTTTTTTATATCAATACACACGGAGGAGAAAAAGACTGAGTATCAATTCGAACTGACAAAAGATATATCAGTTCCTTGCATGTGGGTCATTGAATTTAAAAGATGCTTTGACAAGTACATGTAGCCAAGTCAAAGTATTTAAATCCAATGGCCCATATACAAGGAACTGATATATCTTTTGTCAGTTCGAACTGATAATAGTAAGAAAGAGGACAAATATCAATAGAAAAAAGAGGAGGGGGTGGGGGGGATGGGGGGTGCCAATCTGCACATTTGGGCTGCATTAAAAAATAAGCAACATTTTGTTTCATTAAAAGCCCTTACATTTAGGTTGATTATCTTCTGTGAGATCATTTGTGCAATACAGAGGTAATTTGCACATTTCAAATTTCAAGGTTATTCAAATGACGGTCATCAGTGGAGATTTGCACAATTTTCCCAAAATTATATTCCAGTTATAATTACGGATCAAACATCACTTATGAAAATGATCGACAAATTCTAATTTTGAGTCAGTCATACATATTATATATCCTAAAAATTATTTTAAAAGTCATCTTTCAAATCACATGGATAAAACATTATGGTTCTGAGAATATTTCTTTTTTTCAATATGCATTATAGCATCTATATTTCATTATTTATTTATTTATTTATTAGTATAATTATTAGAGATACTATAAAGAATTGAAATCTCTTATAGTAAATTTAATGTGAATTTCATAAATAAAAAACTGATGTTTCATTCTTATTAATAAGAGCACAAATTAATACTATTATATTCAATGATAAACCTGGAAAATACATACACAAATTTTGTCTTGAAATTAATGAGAAGGATGTGTTGAGATACTGCAACATGATGAACGTTAAATAAGTCAATAACAATGATAAGATTATTTTTAATCAAAAAAAAAAAGAGTGTAAGAAAGTCTTAAATAAAATAAATGGTGATCTCAGTCATATATATTCAATTTATAAATATATGATGTAATTAATATCATACCTGACATGACCATCTTTTTGTAGTCGTCCAAGCTATAGTTTGAAATTAATTAACTTAATTTGTTATTTTTGACAAATTCTCAAATTCAATGATTTAAACAAGTTGTATTAATTATATATCAACTAGATGAAATAAATATGATTCATGCACGTACCATGTATGATGGTTTGAGCTTTCAGATGTACAGAAGCAACCAAGAGAGCCACCAGGAGCTAGAAGCTGCTAATTATACGTATAATATCATATCATATGATCATCTTCGTTAAATCAAATTCTAATTAATTTGAAAATGAAAATATGAGAGAATATAAGAGAAAAATTCTGACCTCCTCCAATCCTGCCATGTATGAAATCAAGGTATCGTTGTGCCCATCCTGATAACGAACGGATTGGTCTTAAAGACATCAACTGACTCCACAATCGTTCTATGTTATTGGCAAGCTCTTCAAGCTCTTCTTCGAATCTGTTAATATTTTCTGCATTATAATTCCCATTTTCACTAAATAGGGTTTCATGGTTATTTGCTGAATCGTCTTCCAACTTGAAACGACAAACGGGACAGGTGTTGTGGATGCTTAACCAAGGAAATATGCAGTCCGAATGATACAAATGCTTGCAAGGCAGCTCTCTAACCTCTCCACCAACCTCCAACTCTTCCTTGCAAACCGGGCAGTGCAAATGGGCTTCCCAGATTTTCACCGTGGGCAACGCTTCCATCACCGAAAGAGGCACAGGTGGGGGACCTGGCCTGTCCAGGTCGTCGGGGATATTGATGATTGGTCTAGTTGGGTGAGGTGGTGGTGGTGGCGGTGGCGGTGCGGGATCAAGAAATTGAAGTGAAATCCAGGAATGGGTGTTTTGTCCATCGTTTTCAATTTCCATATCCCACCGAGTCCGAGTAGTTGGTCTCGGGTGGAGAGTGGCTGCCAAGGAGTCTAGGAGACGAGTAGCTGGAGAGGGTTGGAAGGCGGTAAGGTCGGCTATGAGGCGAGGCCTGGATATCGTGTCAAGCTCGTGAAAGCTGCAGAGTTGTGTGGAGCAGTGTGGACAGAAAAAGAGGTCATGATGTGGGTTGGTGGAGGTCATGAACCTTACGGTTGTTTGGCAGTATTGGCACCGGAAGAAATGGAAAGTTGTTCGGACCGCAACAGGAGGTAAAGACATGAGAATTATGAGAGACTTGTTGGGAGATGAATATGATTGTGTTGTTTTCTTTGAGAAGAAGAAGAAGAAAACATTATATATATGTATTTGAATGGGACTTGAGAGTTATATAATAATAATAATAATAATAATATAACTCCTATTGTATGTGAAATTTAGAGAGAAAAAGGATAGCTTTTGAAGCTACAGGAAGAAAGGCATGTTTTTATTTTACACGAAGCAAAGAATGATTCACAAAGAGTTGCGATGTGTATGGTGAATTGTTGTAAAAGTAAGGGGGAATTGCACAAACATCCCTCAAGATTTGATGAAATTGCACAAATATGGCAGTTTTGGCCATATACACACAAACTTCTCTCAACATTTGAAAATTGTTGCACAAACATCCCCTGCCGTTAGATAAATCCGTTAGTCAATGGTCAAAAGTGTAAAAAGTCTAAAATACCCTTTATTTTTTAAAAAAATAAACTAAAAAATTAAAAAATAAGATAAAAAATATAAAATAAAAATATTTTGATAACATGAATGTAACTTAAATCTGAAACCTAGAAAAAAAAAAATCATCTTTACAAATAAAAAAAAAATAGTTTTTTAAACAATTTAATAATAAATAAATTTTAAATTTTAAATTTATTTAAAATCAAGGGGTAATTGCACAAACATTTTTTTTTTTTTAGATGAAATTTTTTTTCCAACTTTCTGATTTAATACATTCATATTTTCTAAAAGATTTTTTAATATTTTTTTATCTTATTTCTGAATTTTTAATAATGTTTAAAATAAAAATATAGGGTATTTTGGACTTTTTACACATTTGACCATTGACTAACGGATCCATCTAACGGTAGGGGATGTTTGTGCAACAATTTTCAAATGTTGAAGGAAGTTTGTGAGTATATGGTCAAAACTGCCATATTTGTACAATTTTATCAAACCTCAGGGGATGTTTGTGCAATTCCCCCTAAAAGTCATTATAACATATTTTAATCCTAAGCCATATTTTTAATTTTGTAATCGTAATGTGTAACTGTGTACGGTGAATTGTGTGGGCATATTGATGCTATTGTTTTTCTCTAAACCACACTTGGGACAATTATCTTGGGATCTTCTCCGACGTTTGTATTCTCTTCTCGACTTCACTCTTTACCTTTTACCTTGGATATTGACTTACAGATTGAGATTTGACTAATCGTTTGAAGTTTCATCTTCTTGCTTTGATTTCTAAAGAGCATCCACAATGGTGTCAAAATGAGACCCACTTTAACAAAACCCACTTTGGAACCCATCACATTCTTCCACAATGGTGCAAAATGAGACCCAAAAAAAGAGTCCCAAAAAAGAGAGCCAAATGTGGGGTCCACCCAAGTAGACCCAAATTAGGTTCCAAATTTAGAACTCAATTTGGGTCTTGCCCAATGATTGGGAAGTGTTGGAATTGGGTTAGGTTTCCAACACTTCCCAATCATTGGGTTGGGCTTATATATATATATATATATATATTTAATTTAAATTAAAATATATAACTATTAATTTTAATAATTATATATAATGAAAAAATATAAATAAATTTAATATATATATTTCAATTATTTAAATTTAAATATATTATTATTAACTTCAATAATTATATATATAATGAAAAAAATATAAATAAATTTAATTTCAATTATAAAATTTTAGTTCAATAAAATTAAAATAATTTGAATGAAAACATGAATTTCAAAACCGGAACTGGAATCGAAATCGAAATCGAAACCGAAACCGAAACCGAAACCCGAACCGGAACCGGAACCGAAACCGAAACCGAAACCGGAGCCGGAGCCGGAGCCGGAACCGGAACCGGAATCGAAACCGAAACCGAAACTTGAACCAAAACTGAAACCGAAACTTGAACC
Organism: Acer saccharum; assembly: GCA_030490815.1. NCBI lineage: Eukaryota > Viridiplantae > Streptophyta > Magnoliopsida > Sapindales > Sapindaceae > Acer > Acer saccharum. Next base: position 14,318,313 of record CM059869.1, read on the forward strand.
AAAATCGGAACCGAACCGAACCATCGAAACCGAACCATTGGAACCAAAATCGAAACTGAAACTGAACCATCGGAACCGAAACCGGATCGGAACCCAACCAAATTGAACTGAACTGAAACCGGCACCATGTCTAATCTTATACAATATTTTGTTTTAAATATTTATTTTTATTGTTGATGTAATTCGGTTGTGAAAAAATTATTTTAAATTAATCATAATTTGTTAAATAATTATTGAATATATATATATAATATTTTAAAGAAGAGTAATGATTGTTTGGAAAAAAGTTAAAAAAAATGGATCCACTTTTACTTTTTCAATTGAACACCATTGTAGAAAAATGAAACCCAAATAAATAGGACCCAAATGGGAAGACCCATTTTTTACTATTCAAGACCCATTTTTGATGATGTGGCAATAAATGGGTCTTGAATAGTTGTGCTCCCATTGTGGATGCTAATTGTCACCAACACGCAAACCAATCAACCAAAACTACCATATCAATCCATACCCGACTCATTAAAAACCCCATCTCCATTCAAATTAAATTTTATTAAAAAATAGAACATAAAAGATGAGAGTGAGGTAGCTAGCTAGCGAGACTCCTCGGCGGTGATGAGTCTGAAGGCGGAGGCTCTCCATGAGAAAATGGGAAACGTTGGGAGACATCCTATGTGGTTAATAAATAAATAATTTTTTGGCCACCACGTACAGAACAGGGGAGGTCACAAACAAGGAGGCTCAAGCCTCTCCCCTCTCCGCTTTAAAACCATAATTGTTGAAATATGTGAAGCCTTAAATCAGCCAAAGAAATGATGTCTGTAGGATACCGCGGCACAAACCGCCAAGGCCGGCCCTGGGCATAGGCCGACAAGGCGGCCGCCTAGGGTTCCCATTTTCCAAGGACCTCCAAATTCATTTAGTGTGTATTCTATGTTAAGCCTGAGTAGAGTTTTGTTTTTTTTTTTAAAGAGTGACGATATTTGTACCCCTTAAAAACTGTATGTACACCCCCCAAATAGAGAGCTTCTTTTGACAATCCAATTTTTTCTTTTCACACTTCTTTTCTAAAAACACTCCATTCTCAAAATTTAAATTTAAAAAAAATTCTAAAGACACTTCATTTTGTTATAAGATTATCCTTTTATCTTTTTTTGAATTAAATTATTAAAAAAAGAAATTATCTCTCCTAAATCATTAGATTAATTATTACATATTAAATACTCTCTCTTAAATTTTTAATTACCATATTAAACTCTCTCACCTCCAATACATATATCTAATTTTAGGGAAAAAAAAAAAAAACTTACTAATAAGCTTGATTTTCAGGAACCATATGTATGTATATATATATATATATATATATATATATATATTTAAAAGTACATTTAAAAAAAAAATTGAAATATGAAAATGTTTTTTTGTTACTCTTGTAGATATGTGATTGCCTAGATTCTTTCTTTAGTCTTAGAAATTATGAGTTTAATCGAATCTAGTTGCAACAATTCAAGCTTTCATATATATATATATATATATTTAAAAAATTTGACTTTTTAATATATATATATATATATATTACTGTTAGTAAAAAACTAAAATATTCATAAGTTTTTTTTTTTTTTTTTTGAAAAATGGAGAGAGATTAATTAGGAAAGAGTGTTTAATATGGTAATAACAGATTTAGGAGAGAGAGTTTAATACATAATATTTAATCTAATGATTTAGAAGAGAGAATTTCTTTTTCTTTTTTTATAATTTAATTAGTTTGAAGTGTCTTTAATTTTTTTTTTGTCTTGTTTAGTAATTTTAATTTAGGCTAAAATTGTCATTAATAAAAAAATTTAAATTGGAGTGTGAATAGACAATTTGTGGATTGTAAGGAGAAGCTCTCAATTTTCTATCCCCATTTTTTTTCAAGCAAGACAAACAGTTAAGAAAAAAAAATAAATTACTAATAAACTTGATTTTTAGAAACAGTATATATATGTGTATATATATATATATAATAAAAATAAAAAGTACCTTGTCTTTTTTTTTTTTTTTCTTTTTCTTTTTTTCTTCTTTAAATCAAAATATGAAAATGCTTTTTGTTACTCTTGTAGGTATGTGATTGCCTAGAGAACTTTAATTCTTTCATTAGTCTTAGAAATTCTAGTTTAATCGAATCTAGTTGCAATAATTCAAGTTTTCATATATCTTTTTTTTTTTTAATTGACTTTTTAATATATATATATTACTGTTAGTAAAAAACCAAATATTCATAAAATTTTTTTTTTCTTTGACTATTAATTAGAGATTAATCGAGAAAGTATGGAAATATGATTTTTTTTTTTTTTTTTTTTTTTGAAAAATGGAGAGAGATTAATTAGGAGAGAGTGTTTAATATGGTAATAATAGATTTAGGAGAGAGAGTTTAATACATAATATTTAATCTAATGATTTAGGAGAGAGAATTTTTTTTTTTTAATAATTTAATTAATTTGGAGTGTTTTTAAATTTTTTTTCTTGTTTAGTAATTTTAATTTAGGTTAAAATTGTCATTAATAAAAAAATTAAATTGGAGTGTGAATAGATAATTTGTGGATTGTAAGGAGAAGCTCTCCCCCAAATAAGTATCTTTTTGAAAATCCAATATTACCCTTGAGTACAATTACTAAAATGACTAAATAGTTTGCAAATACACCCATGACCCACCAATAATTATTAATCAATTTCGGTTTGTCCAAAAAAAAAAAAAAAGTTTCTTATTTCTTTTTTGGAAATAAAAAGAAACTTCCTAATAATCATTTCATATTCATATATCATAAAAACCCAATCTATTTTCCTAAACCCTAGCTTCTCTTTTACATGCTAATTTCAAATATATTTCAATTTCCTTTAAGGAGGAATACAAATTGGTTGTAAAGAATGAAGAATGAATCAAAATCATATAAAGTTTATAGAGAAAATTTAAGTTTTAATTAATTTATATTAGAAGAACAAAATCATTATATATATGTTTTTTTTTTTTATTCTTTCAAACATGCTATAGAATTTTTTTTATCGGTATTAGCTTAATAAATTTAATAGCATGTTATAACTTAAATTTAGCAAATTGTAAAACTAGCTATACGACTTTAGAATTATAAAGAAGAGCTCAAAAGAGCCACCGATATTATACTCTTTTTTTTTTTTAATCTTGAAAACCACCGATATTATACTTTAATCCTGAAAAAAGGTATGGAAACAGATTTTTTTTTTTTTTTTTTCTAGATAAAAAATGTTTAAATGTTTTATTTATACATGCTTGATTTTATTTTTTTTTTTTTGGAGAAAATATACATGCTTGATTTAGAATGAGTTGTGTGCCTGTATAATATTGAATATCGATTAATCGTTAATTTGAAGTTTGAAACTGCATTCACATTAGTCATTGAGCTGTGCTTCTTTTTTTTTTTTGGACAATTTTTAAAGGATCCTAGAAATTATTTATCGGAATAAAAGAAATAAAATAATAAAATTGATTAGATAACAAAATAGGTGTAGGTGGTGTGTATTTACAAAAATAATACAATAGAATTAAAGAAAGGGTAGTTTTGGTATTAAGTGGGGTTTATTTACAAAACTAGAAATTTAAAAAAAAAAAATATGGTTGTACTTACGAAAGGGTGTACGTACAATTTTTAAGGAGTGTCAATATCGCCACTAAAAAAAAAAAACAACCCACATGCATGGCAATTATTATTTAAAAGGCCCACCAAAGAAATATTTATATACAGCTCATATGTTTTTGTTGTTAAAAAAAATGCCCATTAAAGAAACAAAATCATTATTCATTTTTTTTTTTTTTTTTAGACAATCATTATGCATACTCTATCACAACATACCAAATTGCAAATTGCAATTAATTATATCAGATATTCGAAATTTTTAGGGTTCTTTACTTCTTTGACACTTGGCATCTCTCAGCTCTGTTCTTGGCTTCTTACAAAATTGGGAATTAGTGGGAAAATAATTGTTCTTGGATTGGAATTTGGAAGCTCTCTTCTTGAAAGCAATCGTAGTTGTTTTAAAAAGTAATTTGACACATCTTTTCCTTTTTTTTTTTCTTCTTTTAATCCGAATAACTCTTTTCGTTTTTCTATTTTAAGTTTTGTTAGAATTTTGTATGTATTATGGAACTCGAAAGTAAGGATTCAGGAACCCAACGACCCAATAGAAAAAATTGTTCTTGAATTTTTTATGTATGTATTGCTAGAATTGTTCTTGAATTTTGTATGTGTTATATTAGAATTTCGTTTTTCTATTTTAGTTTTGTTTGAATTTTGTATGTATTATGTATATGGAACCCGAAAGTCGGGATTTGGGGGCCTCAATTTTTTAGTTCGCCTTGGGCCCCCAAAATCTCAGGACTGGCCCTGCAGACCGCGGGGCACCAACCGCAGTGCAGACCGCAGTCAATTCAAGAGGTGTTACCGTTGTTGAAGCGCAGTACAAAAACCGTGGTACATACCGCAATGGATTCCCGAGGTTTTACTGCAGCGTGAGCGCAGTACACACACCGCAGTTTTCTAAGCGGTGAAAAACGAAGGAAGCAATTTGAGCGCGAGATGGATACTGCGACAAAATGAGAAACCATGGAAGACATCCTATGTTGTTAATAAATAAATATTTTTTTGGCCACCACATATAGAATAGGGGAGGTCACAAACAAGAAGGCTCGAGCCTCCCCTCTCCACTTTAAAACCATAATTGTTGAAATATGTGAAGCCTGAAATCAGCTGAAGAAGTGAAGTATGCAGGATACCGCGGTATAGACGGCGGGGCACCAACCACGATGTAGACCGCTGTCAATTCTAGAGGTGATACCCCTCTTGAAACACAGTACACAAACCGCGGTAATTACCTCAATGGATTCTAGAGGTTTTACCTTGGCATGAACACGGCACACACACTGCAGTTTTCTCAGTGGTGGAAAATAGAGGAAGATCGCGGTTTGGGCACGAAATGAATACTATGGCCCAAATCACAGTGACAATGAAAATTTTGCAAAACAGGAAATTTTGTGCGGGAAGAAAAGGACTCCTTTAGGGTTTTGGCTTACCCTAGTGCTCCCATATAAACTATTATTTCTCTATGCTTAGGGGTGTGTAAACAATAGCAAGTGAGGCTGAGAGCAACTTGTAGAGAGAATGAAAAAGAGAGAACAAAGAGATTCTAATCAACTCTGATAGTGGATTGAGTGCAAGTGTACTTCGTGGATGTAAGCAAATTGCTGAACCAAGTAAAATCTTTTGTGTCTTCTTATTTTCTTATTGCTTTCATATTATCTACGTGTGTGATTGTGATTTGCATGACAGTGGATTATGAATTTTCTACAACTAGTATCAGAGCCCAAGTCAGGAGGATCTAGGGATTTAGGCAAATCTAAGGTTTCTTGAGGCCATAATTTTTTTTTCTCATCGAGTGTAGTTGAAATCAGAAAAAGATTCTTATAGGATTGAGAAATTCGATGGTACGAATTTCAATTTCTGGAGGATACAGATGGAGGATTATCTGTACTAGAAGGACCTGTATTGACCTATAGTAGAGAAGCTGAAGAGTGAATCTGACACAGATTGGATGGTCAAGCGGATGCCAAGGGTATGACCGATGAGGAGTGGTTACTCCAAGACCACAGAGCACTAGAAGTAATTTATCTTAGTTCGACGAAATTGGTTGCCTTCAACGTCAAAGATCAAGTGATAGTAACAGATCTTATAAAGACCTTATCGAACCTATACAAGCAGCCTTCTGAAGCTAAATAGGTCTATCTAATAAAAACGCTGATAAACCTGAAGATGTCAAAAAGTCAGAGTTTCAAGGATATCATGAACCAGTTCAATGAAGTTAAAGATGGGTTAAACTTCATGTCAATGGTGTTTGATGAGGAGTTCTTAGGCATTCTACTTACCCAGATGCTATAGAGTTGGCAATAATGTGTCAATTGATCGCTAATTCTTTCGAAAAAGAAAAGATAAACTACTAGTAGGTAGTGAAAATGATCATGACCGAAGAAATTACGATGCGTGAACACAAGATCAGTGGCATCTTCCTCAGCATTAAATATGGAAGGTAGAGAAAATAGGGGTAGAAATTAGAATAGGAAGCAAGGAGGTAGATCAAAGTCAAGGGATAAATCCAAATCTATGGGCCATCAGGGCAATAACTCAGGTAATCAGCAGCAAAGCAAGAAAGACATCTAATACTGGAATTGTGGAAATATGAATCACTACTCGAGTGAGTGTAGGTCTAGTAAGAAGGATGATGACAAACGTAGTGCAAACTATATTTCAAATGAGTCAGATGATTGCCATATCAATTCATTGGAAAGCAAGACGGAGTTTTAGGTGTCAAACTCAGAGGGGTCATTCCATGCCACCTTACACATGGATTTGTTTGAGAATTACGTCTCTAGAAATTTGGTTAAGGTGTATCTTGGTGATGATCAAGCATGTGAAATTACCGATTTACTAGGAAAAGAGATGTGAAGATTCAACTGAATGGGTCAGTTTAGAAACTCGACAATGTGAGACATGTACCGAAGTTGAGGAAGAATTTGATCTTCAACACTTAGACTATATAAAGCGGTACTCCACGGTCGGAGGAGCCCAGGTATGGATTGGCGAGCCGGGTCGCGGTCAGAGGCATGGTGCAAGGACAAGGCTTGGATGTCTAGAGAGAGGTTGCCTGACTATAGGGGACCGGGATGTGCCAGGTATCAACCATGACCGGTTCCCAGGTGTACCAGAACCAGTTGTGACAGATCCGGTCACAACATAAGAAAAGGATGTAGGTAGCGTATCGGGTTGACAATTTGATGGTGGTCAATGATTAATCATATATTTACACAAAGAGGAGCTAGTTATGATTCTCATTCATCTTCAATTGATTACACTTCTACCAAAAGGGGTTTCCTCTCTCTTTCTCGGTATAATGGGGGTTTCAACTAATGAAACCAGTCGTTCTATAATAGAAAATTACGTAGTAAAAGTGTCTCACTCGAGGCAAGTCATTCTATAGTAAGAATATACTCTTCTTGACTCTTAAAGAAAAATGCTCCCCTTCAACTCTTCTTGAGTTAGGGTACTTATAGGGTGCCTTGGACATGGTAGGTGAGAAGGATCCTCTAATGTGGAAGTCTTTGGCACGAATCTCACCATTCTTTTGCACTGGGCCCAGAGTTGCACATGCCCTAGAGGGCTGTGATTGCTCCAGCTATGCCCTAGCGCTAACTAAGGGGTTAAGTGGGTATGTGGGAAATTTATCTTTTAGGCGGGATAGTCGTTAAAGGATTTCCACTGCTCATTTGTATCAGGCATAACACACGCCCTAGAGGGTCAAGATGGTTCCACCTATGCCCTAGTGTCCATGTAGGTGCTTCATAGGCAATTATGAGGTGTTTTCCCTAATTCTGGCTGGCCAGAGGTGCTTGAGCTGGCTCGAGATGTCGCTTTCACAAATAAGGCGCGTCGGGGGACAATGACAGCGTGTGTCACGCTGCATCTGTCAAGTGCTTTCTCCTACCATTTCTATTCTCTACCTAGGAGCTTTTTGCATCCATTCTGCCTATTAGAACTTAGGTTCCTCTTTGGTGATCACTAGAGTTAACATCGGGTTGGATTAAGATGAACCGCCATCGGATTGTCGATTCTAGGTGATGGAGCGCGATTAGGGCCGTCGATCCTTGCCCTTCCTTTCCTTTGATAACTGGGTGAATTCAATGCCCAACCACCAACTGCCTTCCGTTAGGATTTCTTCTTGGTCGAGTTGGTTCACCTCATTGGGCTTGCATCAGCCCTTGACTAGTCCTATGGTGATCTTGGTGGTGATTCTAAATGTTCTTCAATGTTAGGGCATCTTGGTTCCCTTAGAGTAGTTCGGCTTCCTTAGGTAATTTTTCCTACCCGGGGATCTTCCTTTGCCTGGGTGGACCACCTCGATGGACATGACTGAAGAGGCCTGGTCATCATAGCATGGTGACCGACCACGATTATACCGTGACCACATCAAAATGGGGAGCTCGCACTAGTACGAGGCTGTGGGTATAATACAATGATGAATAAAGTTTGTTCCCACGTAGACTGATGTATTGATTATCGAAATTTATCAATTTAGCTACTATTTAAACAATTGATATCAAGAGGGTTATAATACTCTACTCTAATTTAATTAAATGCATAAGAAAATTGACAAAGCTAGATAACATGAAAATAAACAACAAGCATTTGAATTGTAACTCTTCTAGAAATGAGGCTAAGACCTTTGAATCCACATACCCAATTCTCTCCAATCTATAGACTCACATTATGATAAATTATGTAAGTGTTAATGAAGACTCATGTAACCCTTAATTAGTCTCTACTCTCTCTCGAGTAATAAAGACAACATCTATATACACCAACAACCTATCTCTCGATGGTTATCCAATCTACACACAAATTCATTAAGCATAGTGGCACACAAATAGAGTCATATAAGCTAGCATCACATATTTTCTTACTAAACTTATATCGTGCATTTCATCGAGCACATTGTGTTTTTCTCCTCTCGGTATCACCTAACAACCAAATAACTACTAAATGCAAGTTAGACATTCAATAGTGATTAAAACATGAAATACACATACAAAATACAAGCAATGAAAATAAAGTAATGGTCTTTATTGGAGATTCATGGAAAGGTTTCTTCTTGGCCTTAGCCAAGATGGTTTTAGTTCATGTTACACATTTTGGCTTCACAAAATATGAGTTTAGTACAAGCCATATCAAATACAAGTAATAAATGAAGAGAGAAAGGTAAAGAGAAAACTATATATGAAGATCTCCTCCTCTCTTGGTTGATGATGTGGTTGGCTTGCTTCTTCTCTTTTAATTAGTCCCATTTATGCTCCAAGGTTGGATTTTGATGGTATATTTAGGTGGGAAAGTGATGCAGCAGCCTTGGCATTGGATTACATGGAGGGGTTGGATAGGAAAAAGACCTAGGAAAAAGGGCAAATCATTTCTACTAGTCCAGGCGACGGAGTCAAAATTATTTGAAATTTACACGGTTGATGCGTTTCGGCAAGAGCTTTCAAAGTCACGACCTTTGGTCATGAGGCATACCCAAATTTAGCCGAATTCCATCGTTTAGGCCCTGAAAAGGCCATTTTTACCGTTTTAGGAAAGTTTCGTTTTTGCAATAACTTTTGTTTTTCAAGTCCGAATCGACTTCCGTCAATTCTGGCTTGCTTAGGATCTTTTGTTTTTTGTTTCCGCTTTTAACTCAAATTTACCATTTTGGTAATTTATCGTTTTTTTAGGGTTTTAGGCCGTTTCCTTGCTCGACAAGGTTCCGGATTATGGTTAGGGTTTGTTTGCTTTAAATAGACCTGTAAACCGTTTATTTTTCTCAATTTTTGGTTTAATAAAATTTCAGAGATTTGATTCTCAACATCCAATTACACATCCTTCGTGCGCGAAGTCTGTCGTATTTGAAGCCTGACAACAATCCTTCGTGCACGAAGTTGATCGTTGCCAGTAGGTTGTTTCTAACTTGTTTCGTGCAGGTTTTTCTCGTAGAGCTTCTGCTACACCAAAAAGTGAGGTGTAAGGTGTTTGGTGAAGTGGATTTGAAGTTTGGATGATGGATTTAAGGTTCGATGTAGTGATTTTGTGATTTTTGAAGGTAAAGATGTGTTCTTGGAGTTTTGGAGTTCAAGGGTCGTACAAGAGGACCCTAAGAATGAGAGGAAATGAGATATTTATATGGTGTGGGATTTATGGCATGAAACCCTATAAAACTGTTGATGTGGCTTCTTTGCGCGGTACATGCGCAATACACTTTAACGCACAACTGCGGCAACTTTTCTAGACTAAATGCGCAATACAACTTAACGCATGAATTGCGACAACTTTCTAGAACAGTTGCGCAATACGTGCACAATACAACTTAACACACGAATTACATAAGACCGTCTTCATTCTTCAACTACTTCAATTCAGCCCTGATTTCTTCCAATTTTGCACAAACATCCTTGGAAATCTACAATGACTTGCACAAGCTTATTTAGCTGTTAAATACACTAGTTTTACCCAAAAACAAAAGCAAATGATAGGAAATAGGGTTGCACCAAGTGTAGAAATAGCATTATCAAATACTTCCAAATCTATCTTTGCTCTTCCCGAGACGAGCAAACTCTAGACAATCACAAACATGACTTAACCTAAAATAAAAACTAAACCTAACAAAAACAACACCGCTTTCGTGGATGACACGATGATGAAAATATATAATGTGTCTAAATTAACCTAAAGAGGAGGTGAATATGTTTTAATCAAGTTAATTACCAATTTTTCTTCATTAGTGAATATTCAAAAATAACCAAATGTAACAAGCAAATCAATTGACAATATAAATTGCGGAAAACAATAAATCACACGTCAATTGATTTACGTGAGAAACCCTCCAACTGGACAAAACTCACAGGTTATTGTCTAACCACAGACGATCCTCAAATCCATTATTTGAATGAAAGTTTACAACCTAGGTTGACCTCAAACCAAACCATTCCTGGTCACTAACCCTTCCACTCTACCCAATGGGCCTTTAATAGTGATCCTAGACCAACTTGCTTGTGCACTAATCCACTTAATCACAATGCTTAACACTCAAGGAAGAGATAACAATTATGTGAATATCAAATGCATAAATGTAGGTCAACATTTAATGCTTATCTAATCATGAATGAATAAGTCAAACAATCCTAGATATCTTGTTGCTATATGTCATACATATAACTTAGCTATATAAAATAAAAGTAAACCTAGATGCAATAGCTATCATAATACAAAAACCAACAAACAACACAAAAATCTCAACTTGTCGATAAAAACTTAATCTAGATGCAAACAAGTCATAAAAAAGATTTCTTGTAAGCAAGAACACTACGATGAATGAAGATGGTGTTCTGCTTACCTATAAGTCGCGCAGTGGAAAAAAGATAGGTTTTAAAATTATCTTGGACCTTTTTCGGTATACACGAATATGAGGACGAATTTGATTAATACCTTTGAAGCTTTCTCCTTCATTTCTCTTCGATCTGTCACCACTAAGCCTTCCGAGCTACGACCCGCGATCTAGCAACTGTGTGTGGGCACGTCACGGATTCCGGGAGTACTTGAATGGAGGCTACCGAGATGGAGAAGACAACATCTTATCTTCTTGCTAGGGTTTAGCCAAGCTTGAGCCCAAAAAAAAAAAAAAAAATGTTTAATTTTTCTTTTCTTTTTCTTCTCCTTGCTGCACCTCTTTCTCTCTTCATTAGGGTTAGGTTATTTTGTTTCCTGATATTATCTTTATATATTATCAAGAGACTAGGGTTTAAGTGACTAAGTTAAGATAGAATTCTAAATCCTATATTAATCTTTTTGTTGTCACTAGATCTTGAACCCTTGACCTCTTTTAAGTAAATAAAATAATCTCTATTATTTTATTCCTTTGCTTTTGTCAAGGTTCGAACCTGCAACCTCCAATTAACAATTAATAATTCTTAATTATTATTTTGTCAATTAAATATCATATTATTTAATTATATTTAATTAATCAATTAAATAATTTATTAATTAAATAATCATATCATTTAATTAATTCCCAGAATAATTCAAATTTTCTTTCGTAACATAATTAATTAGATCACCCAATTCACCGTGAGCCTTATTACTAATAATCGTAAAGAGCTTGTAAGGGGACCTAATGACCTAATGGACCCACAGTTTTGAGCTCTAATAATACTTAGAAAAAATTAATTAAACTTTTTAATTAATATTTCACGATTATTAACCTTGGAGTTATTCCACTAAAACCCGAGGTTGCATTCTCGTAACTGTGATGTTTTACACAACCAAAATATCTGTGTCCATCGATATAGCTAGTTCATATGGTATAATCATCCACAAGTAGTTCATAATTAGAGCCAGGTCATAACGTCCATTATACCTCTCTAATTATATCGTTTCCTTTAAGTACCATTGATTCTCTAATGAACATTTATCCTTCCTTCCTTTACGGAAGAAGGAAATTGCTTTTAATCGTTCAAGTCCGGAATCAACCCTTAAGAAACTACTTCTCTACTTCTCGCAAGAAGAGTGGATTCCTTTATTCCGTGCATACCTTCCCAGCCATAAGTCAAAGTGATTCCAAGATACGGAGTTATTGATTGGGAATGCAACTCCGATCTCACCCATGGCATGTCAAGAAACACGATCTAAATTAAAGGAGTCAATAAGACACTCAGGATTTAGATCACCTATATACAGCCATCATTTATTTATATATATTAATCTCTACATGAAATGGATCTTGATGATAGATTTATATAGATCGTGGCCTAATCCTATATCTCATATCACCATATGAGTAGTCTGAGATAAGACCACTGTACATTACGGAATGAACCGTAACTGTAGATTAACCACAAATAAAGTACCCAGATTTATTTGCTTTCTACGGACTCTTTAGATTGCACATCTCAACACCAATTCCTCTAACATATACATTCATATACTCAGTTTGAGATTTACATCTAGCAATCTTGGATGTTTCGCACATGATATAAACGTATAGTCATATTTATTGAATGAATATACTACTTCTGTTATAATAAATTTATAACATTTACAAATTACAGCTTTAGGGCATCATCCCAATATTACCAAGTCATGTGTTGATGTAAACCCAGAGAAAACAACCTAGATGACGTTAGATGATGTTGGATTCATGAATTGATGATGGGTATTTGGGTTTTGGTTTTGGTTAAGAAATATTGAATCTGAAGTCTTTCTTACAAAACACTCTTAGCTTTCAAGAATCTGAAATTTGTGAGCTCTAAAGCAGTCAAGAAGAGAAGATGGAATATATATAAAGCCCTAGACCAAAGACATCGTTTTTTGACAAGAGAGTCAAAATCCATCAAAACCGCAATGCTGCCATGGTATGGATAGAGTGTCCAAACTACGATACACACGGCGTCACACCTCTTTAAGACTTCATGGTTGAGATCGTTGCAGAGGCAACATGCATTAGCCACGACATAAGCCACAGTACATAACAAAAGCTGCACTTGATAAAACTGCGGTTCACGCGAGATGAACCAACCGCAGTACACGCAGCAACACGAATCGCGAAAAAGAGAAAAAATCTCTTTTCAACCCAACAAAGCACACCTAACCTATATGAATGATGTGCAAATGTGAAGTGAGTAAAGAACATGCATGAAGATAGATATGATCATGAATGAGCACCAAACATGTAACACACGAAATATACGAAATAAGAGAATGCATGTGTGTGTGTGTGTGTGTGTGAAACTAAATCTCTTCAAAGAGTTTGAGCAAAATTGATATACCTTTGAAGTGCTCTTGATCTCGAGGTCTTGAGAAGGCCATAAGCTTGATCACGAATAATGAAGACTTAATCTACCCTTGCATATTAACCTTAAATGTGGTTTGTCAATGAAATAAGCCGATTAAAATATGAGGAACTTACAGATGACACTTAACACGTGCCACAAGCCTTTTAAACCTATAAGCTATCCCTAGAGGACGAGTGAAGTCTTGTGAGGATTTACAACATGATACCCACAAACATAATTTCTACCGAGTCAACTAGAGATAAGATGCAATGTTGGGTGAACCACATTGAAAACAAACGTATGCTAAGTTCATTTACTGAAGGCTGGAGATATGTAAACTAAGGTGCTACAACATTAATGATTACAATTTCGGACTTCTTAGTGAAATTAGTTTCAAAAGCATTGACCACAAGAGTCATTTGATAACATTTCGCTTCAACTCTAAGCCTTTCAAGATTTCACTCCTTTTTTTTTTCGCATCGAACTTAGGCTCACTCATCAAACATATGCGAGTTGGAGTTTATGCACAAAGAATTTTCAATTTACACGCATATTATAAATTTTAAGGACGCTCATGTTTTCATGCAATTGGATCTCGAGAACGGAATCAAACATTAAGAACACCCTTGTTTTCAAGTTAGACCCCTCATAAAGATCAATTAGGACTTCTTTTAAGCTCAAGTGAGGTTGATAGTTGGATGGTTATGAAGAGGCAGGGTATGTATGATTTTATTGGCAAGGTAATGACCATGCTAAAGTCTTCTACTTTGTGCACCTTGCAATCCCTTTTTGAGCGTCTTGGTATTTAATCGACTTTAAGCACTTTGTACAATTTGTAGTTGCTTTACATTTGGGCAACTTTTTCCAACTTCGAAGTTTGAAGGCCTTTTATGCATTTCACATTTTAGCATATTTGATGCAAGCCTAAATTTTAGTACAATTTACAAAATGAGCCTAAATACATGCTACTTGAATACATTTTGGTACATTTCTTTTTAGGCTTCAATCTTCGATCTTCATATTTTCTAGCGATGATCATTGCTATAGGTAGTCTCCACTAATGATCTAGACATTTCAAGCGCGTTACCTCATTCACCAAAATACAAAAAGTCCAGAAAGGTGCGTGTAAGCAATTTGGCATAGCTTTGGCCAACACGGCCCTAGATTAAACTCAATAATGCATGGCATACCAAAAATGACTACAGTAGCCCTATTTAAAAACATCTCAACAAGCTGCCCATGCTGCTCTAAATTTTAACTCAGTTTGGTAGAAATTTTGACAAAATTTGACTCTAAATACACACAATCATGCAAAAATTGAAAAATATTAAGCTAAGCACACAAAACAATCATGCAAGATACACAAAAATAGAGCACACGAAACAATCATACAAGACATACAAAAACAAAAATCGGTCACTAAATGGCTGTATCTCCAAACCTAAACGAAACATTATCCTCAATGTTTGCACATATAGAAGGATTGGACAAGGTAGACTTAGAAGCAAGAAAAAGGCCAAACATAACCCAACACAAAAACACAAACTAAACATGCTAAACAAACAAGCCTAGAACCTATGCACAATTCATCTACTCACACTTAGAACTATACGAAAATGTAAATAGCACATAAAGGCATGAAAATAAAACTACTATTTATAATAGTTGTACCTCCCTTGGTGATTTCAAATTGGGTCTTCAAGCAAGGTCGTTGACTTAAGCTCATCAAACACCCCTTTCCTTTTTTAACTTATGTGAGGCATATAACATCCTCACCCTAAACCCATTCACTTTCTTTGTTTCTTCAACCGCACATGTTCTCTTCCTCTTATCCTTTTTTTTTTACTCTTTTCGAGTTTTGATTCTTGCTCATGACACCACATGAGACTGGTTTACAATCTCCTCTACCATCTTTGTTAATAGCATTTTGAACCATACAAGCTTCAAGTAGCTTCTTCAAATTGTCCCTCCTCAAAACTCCTCAGTGACCTTGAACACTTTGAACTCCTTGAACAATTTGAACACCTTTGGAGGACTTAAGACATTAATTTTACAACAAGTTTCATATTGTGAGGGGCTCTCTATGACCTTGAACACGTTGAATTCCTCTATCTTGCTCCCAACTCTCAATGTTAGCTTTCTTTCTTTTATATCTATTAACGCTCCTTTGGTGGCTAGGAACGATATCCCAAAAAGCAAAGGAACTTTGACATCCTCTTCCATTTCAAGTACCACAAAGTCAACAGGAAAGTAAAACTTTCTCACTTTCACTATCACATCCTCTATAACTCCATGCGGGTACTTTACGAATCGATCCGCCAATTGAAGAGTCATATTTGTAGCCTTGACTTCACCCAATCCCAGCCTTTTGAACACACTATATAGCATGATATTTATACTCGCCCCAATATCACAAAATGATTTATTAAAATCTGAATTTCCAATTGTGCACGGGATTGTGAATCTCCTCGGATCCTTCAACATAGGAGGAAGCTTATTGTGAATGACTGCACTACATTCCTCGATCAAAGTAATTGTCCTGAAATCTACAATCCTCCTCTTCTTGGATAAGATCTCCTTAAGAAACTTCACATACAAAGGCATTTAAGCCAAGGCTTCTATAAAAGGAATATTGATGTGCAATCTCTTGAATACTTCAAGGAATTTGGATAAGTTCTTCTCCTCTTTTTGTGTATAGAGGTGTTGAGGATATAGAATTGGAGGCATATATGCCTTAACATGTGGCGGCGGTGGTAGATCAAAAGAAGTAGTGGGCAACTCATTTTTACTCTTTTCTTGTTCTCCCACCACATTGTCTTCTAACTCTTATTCTTCTTACACATTCTTCTTGTCTTGACCAAATCCTTCGGGAAATTCCACCTATTTTCCACTTCTCAATGAAATCGCCTTATATTGCTCCTTTAGGTTGGTTTCCATATTACTAGGCAACACTCCTCATTGCCTTCCTCGAGCCACTCTTGCAAGTTGACCTATTTGAATTTTCAAATTTTGAATAGCCGTTTGTGAGTGTTGAGTGACTTGATCTACTTTAGCTTCCAATTTCTTCAAAGCACTATCTTGAGTCTCCATCCTCACATCATCTTGTTCATAAACTTAAAGAACATTTCTTCAAGGGTAGACTTTCTCTCAGGTTTGTTATTGATGAATTGATTTTGGAAGTCGGGTTATTGACTTTGGAAATTTGGTTGTTGTTGAGGTTGATGGAAGCCGAGTGATCTAAGTTTGGGTTGTTGTTGATTAGGTTGTTGGTTGCTTTCTTTCCAAGAGAAATTGAGGTAGTTTCTCCATTTGGGATTGTAAGTGTTGGAATATGGAATGTTGTGTGGGTTTCCTTGGTGGTTTTGATTGTTGAAGTTGTGGTTGTAGTTCACAAAGGAGACTTGTTCATTTGATGGTTGGGCAAATGGACTTCCAACTTGACAATCGGTGCTCTTATAAGATCTCATACAATAATCATAACTCAACATGTTGACTTGGGTTGCACTAGTACTTGCTCCGACATTTGCTTGCTAACTTACTTTATCAACGCCTCAATTTGTGCTTTCAAGGATGTCACCTCATCTACTTCAAAAACATTGGGTGCCTTTCTTGGCAATTGTCTATTGATTGCTTGAGTTCTACACATAGTGTAGCCCTAATTTCTTATCATTTTGTGTTTGTTTCTCGAGTAAAAGTCGTGGTTCTAATGATTTAAATTAGTTGTGCAGGGGCAAAATGTTCTTTTAGTCTTTCACTGGAAAAGGAGCTCAAAAGAAGCAAGAAGCAGAATTTTCTGCTTTCAGGCGACCTTAGGCAGCTCGCCTCGAGATCGCTATGCTCTCAGACCAGGAGCAGCTTGCCCGAGCTCACTAAGCTCTCGGGATTTTTCGTCACAAGTCAAGCGAGCCCAAGGCGAGCCCAAGCAGATCGCCCCGAGCTCGCTATCCTCTCGGGTCCAGAAGTGTTCTCCTTCTTGGCGAGCTCACCAAGCTCGCCCTGAGCTCGCCCTTCGCCCAGAAGCTGCTTTTCTTCGTGGAATTTACTCTCTTGCCCTTGCCCTAATTAGCTCCCCTATATATTCTACAGTCTTTTCTCTAAAGCCTTACCAACTCTTTCTCCCAAATTGAACCAAGAACACAGTTTTATCTCCTTTCTTACATCACCACATCCATCCTTTGTAATCCACAAAGATTCCTCCTTTCTTAACATCCAAACACAACTTCACCCTCACTTTTCCCACATCCACCATCAATCCACCTTTTTGGGCACAAGATAGTTGAAAAAAGATTGAAGGAGAAGAAGATCCAAGGAAGAAGAGAAGCTCTCCATTAGTTTTCTCTAAACCCTTTCTCTTTTACTCTTTTTCATAGCCATGTCTTTATTTGAACTAATCTATTGTATGGCTATTATGTGTAATATGATGAGCTAAACATCTAGTGCTAGGATTTGATTAAAACCCCACCCATAAATTGTATTATGTATTGACTCTTATTTATCTATTATATGCAAGTGTGATTTGTATGGGTGTTTTTGTATGCTTAAAAGCTTTCAAGTGATTGATCTCCATTTTGAATGATTTATTATGGTGTGTTATGTACCGACCGGAGACGCACACCACGTGTTCGATAAAATGGCTTCTATGCATGTTTAGAAAAGTAAACCTACTTAGGCTAGCGTATAGGATTCATTTAATGCACCAATAAACTTAATGAACCCATTCATATATTCCGGGTAATTGAAAGATAGGCTTGGGTATGATTTTGGGTGTAACTTACTTTGCTTGACCAAGATTGTAGGTTAATAATAAGGTGCATGAATCTACAAGTTGCATGAGTAGGTTTTGGAGGAGTAATTGTTCAACCGTGCTTTTGCTCTATCCCATAGAGAGAAAGGAAAAGGCCTCAACCAGATTGCATCTTTCGAAACCCCGCTGTACTTAAAAGTCTCACATATGTTATCAAAGCATTGGAGATAAGCATTTGGATCATCATTCAGTAAACCACTAAATTGGCAAGTTGTGGCTATTATTTGTATGACGGCGGGTTTGATCTCAAAGTTGTTAGCAGCCACTGTTGGTCTCCAAATCGATGACATGTTTTGGTCCACTCTAGGCATTGTATAGTCCCTTAATGCCTTAAATTCACCATCTTCAACTCGACCTTGACCTACATCTGGATTGTTGTTCCTCATGTTGACTCGGTTTCTTGTTTCCTTTCTCTTCCTGCCAACCTCTCAATTTATGGGTTGAATTATAAAGAACACGATCTGTTACTCCTTGTATATTGGTTCATACAAGAGCAACCGCCTGTAAATACAAAAACACGAACACAAAGTAAAAGATCTAAATTAGTAGAAAATCAACTAATATCGATATCAATAAAGCATTCAATCCCCAGCAGCGGCGCAATAAAATTGACCACACCAAAATGGGGTGCTCGCAATAGTATGAGGCTGTGGGTGTAGTATAATGATGAATAAAGTTAGTTCCCACAGAGATTGATGTTTTGATTACCGAAATTTATCAATACAACTACTATTTAAACAATTGAAATCAAGAGGGTTATGATTACTCTAATTTAATTAAATGCATAAGATAATTGACAAATCTAGATAACATGAAAATAAACACACAAGAACTTGATTTGTAACTCTTCTAGAAATGAGGCTAAAACCTTTGAATCCACATACCCAATTCTCTCCAATCTATAGACTCACTATTATGATAAATTATGCAAGTGTTAATGTAGACTTGTGTAACCCTTAATTAGTCTCTACTCTCTCTCGAGTAATAAAGACAACATCTTTATGCACCAACAACATATCTCTCGATGGTTATCCAATCTACACACAAATTCATTAAGCATAGTGGCACACAAATAGAGTCCTATAAGCTAGCATTGCATATTTCTATCTTACTAGACTTATATCGTGCATTTCATTAAGCACGTTGTGTGCTTCTCCTCTCGGTACATCACATAACAATTAAATAACTACTAAATGCTAGCTAGACATTCAATAGTGATTAAAACATTAAATACACATACAAAACACAAGCAATGAAAATAAAGTAATGGTCTTTATTGGAGATTCATGGAAAGGTTTCATCCTGGCCTTAGCCAATATGGTTTTAGTTCATGTTACAAATTTTGGCTTCACAAAATATGAGTTTATTACAAGCCATATCAAATACAAGTAATAAATGAATAGAGAAAGGTAAGGAGAAAACTACATATGAAGATCTCCTTCTCTCTTGGTTGATGATGTGCTTGGCTTGCTTCTTCTCTTTTAGTTCCCTTTTATGCTCCATGGTTAGGTTTTGATGGTAGATTTAGGTGGGAAAGTGAGGTGTAAGGTGTTTGGTGAAGTAGATTTGAAGTTTGGGTGATGGATTTAAGGTTGAATGTAGTGATTTTGTTATTTTTGAAGGTAAAGATGTGTTCTTAGAGTTTTGGAGTTCAAGGGTCATGCAAGAGGTCTCTAAGAATGAGAGGAAATGAGATATTTATAGGGTACGGGATTTAGGGCGAAAACCTATAAAACTGTTGATGTGGCTTCTTTGCGCGGTACGTGCGCAATACACTTTAATGCACAAACCGCGACAACTTTTCTAGAGTACTAATGCACAATACGTGCGCAATACAACTTCACACACGAATTGCGACAACTTTCTAGAGCAAATGGGCAATACGTGTGCAATACAGCTTAACACACGAATTGTGATAACTTTCTGGAGCAAATGCGCAATACGTGTGCAATACAGCTTAACACACGAATTACACAAGGCTGTCTTCGTTCTTCAACATCTTCAATTTAGCCTTGATTTCTTCCAATTTTGACGCAAACATCCTTCGAAATCTACAATGACTTATACAAGCTTATTTAGCCATTAAATACATCCGTTTTACCTGGAAAACAAAAGCAAATGATAGGAAATAGGGCTACACCAAGTGTAGAAGTAGGCATTATCATACCTGGGATCCCGGTACTGACTGGGGACCAATATTGGAGGAAAATGGTGGGTTTGCGCTAGTCCTGATTGTATTGAGATCAAAACGACTCTTGGATCGGGAATTTCTAGGACCGGTCCTGGTTCTATTGCGGTACACCAGGAAAAGTGCTTCTTCGATTTCTCGACCATTTTTGGCGGTTAACGGTATGTAAGCTGCATGATATTTGCATAAATACCGTATTCCAATTTATAGCCTAGCATTGGTATTTACTAGATTTAATAATAGGAACTCATTAAGAATAAAAACAATATGAATATTACATAAATTCTAAAACATTATATTTATTCTAGGTAATTCATGAATCAATTTCCATTAACTAGGCCGTAATTCAATTAATGGTTGCATAGAAGAATATTTTTGTAAGATTTTCAAACTATATTCTACAACTTAGATCCTAAAATAATGCTTCTAAGGTGATCGGCACTACTACAAAAAATGCAAAAGAAATCGGTTTTTTTATATGGAAGAAATTGGTTTTTGAAAATTTTAAAACCGATGTCTTTTTGAGTGATTTAGAAAAAAAGCGCAAAAGACATCGGTTTTTAACCGATGTAAAACAAGAGAAAAGAAATCGGTTTTACTTAAAACCGATTTAAAAACCCAGGAGAAAAGACATCGGTTTTTGTTAAAACCGATTTAAAAACCTGATGTAATAAAAAAATTAATCCCACCGTCGCCGGCCTGCTCCACCGTCCACCACCTCCGACCCGCCCCACCTTTGATAATAATGACAATTAATTGCCATTATGTGGAATCGAACTTGCAACCTCAAAATCAAAGTGGTAAGCTTTTACCGCCTGACTACAAGATTGGATGTGTTAACAATTGCACAATATTTATATATAACCTATATAAGTTGTTAAAAATAAAAAAATAATAAAAAAAATAATAAAACTTGTTTGATAAATTTAAATTTACTCAACTAATCAAAATTTTAATTTCTACTACAAACATATACATATTAAATAAATTTTATTGGTGGGTTTATTTTTCATTTCATTTTTATTGTGTAGTTTTGTGTTCTACTGGAGATATTTTTGTGCAAACTTTTTCCCTAAAACTATATCTTTTGGTAACGAAATAAATTTTTTCATCCACGTTGATTCTTTGATTTTTCAATACGAATCCAACGGTATAAAGAACGTAAAATTCTGGGCAGTATTTTGAAAGTTATTATCAATTATTCATGAGTACTCAAAGGTCAAGCGATTGGAGATATTTTGTTGTGTAAACTTTTTCCTTAAAAATGTATCTTTTGGTAAGGAAATAAATTTTTTTGTCCATGATGGATTCTTTGATTTTTCGATACGAATCCAACGGTATATAGAACGTAAAATTCCGGGTGGTATTTTGAAAGTTATGATCAATTATTCAGTCAAAGGTCAGAATTGAAGTGATTGGAGATATTTTTGTGCAAACTTTTTCCTTAAAACTGTATCTTTTGACAACGAAATAAATTTTTTCATCCATGTTAGATTCTTTGATTTTTCGATACGAATCCAACGGTATATAGAACGTAAAATTCCGGACGGTATTTTGAAAGTTATGATCAATTATTCAGTCAAAGGTCAGAATTGAAGCGATTAGAGATATTTTTGTGCACACTTTTTCCTTAAAACTGTATCTTTTAGAAACAAAATAAATTTTTTCATACATGTTGGATTATTCTATTTTTTGATACAAATTCAACGGTATATAGAACGTAAAATTCCGGGTGGTATTTTGAAAGTTATGATCAATTATTCAGTCAAAGGTCAGAATTGAAGCGATTGAAGATATTTTTGTGCAAACTTTTTCCTTAAAACTGTATCTTTTGGCAACAAAATAAATTTTTTCATCTATGCTGGATTCTTTGATTTTTCGATACGAATCCAACGGTATATAGAACGTAAAATTCCGGGCGGTATTTTGAAAGTTATGATCAATTATTCAGTCAAAGGTCAAAAGCGATTCGCGAATCCGTGAATCCGCGAGTGAGCTGTTTTCATCGCTCATTTTCACACTTTTCCAAATCGATTTTTGGAATATTTTCTGATTTAAAAGTGTTTGTTTGCATGTCTACTTTCTTGTGTCAAAATTTGAGCAAATAACGTTGAGTATTTTTAGAGATGCACACTTGAATGTGGACATAGGTCAGATTTGCATTGCAGAATTTTTCTTTTGAATCCTCATCGGTTTTTATAAAAACCGATGTCTAAACGCTTGTTTTTAATATCGGTTTTTATAAAAACCGTTGTCTTTTCAATGCAAAATTTAAGACATCGGTTTTTATAAAAACCGATGTCTAAACGTTTTTTTTTTAATATCGGTTTTCTTAAAAACCGATGTCTTTTGAAACTGTAATTTTTAAGACATTGGTTTTTATAAAAACCGGTGTCTAAAAGCTTTTTTAAAATCGGTTACAAAAAAACGATTTCTTTTAGTGAAATCTAGTGATGTCTTTTAACATTTTTGTAGTAGTGCGGTCGAAGAAACAAGATAATAGAAATACAATTCTTCTGGAGAAATTGAAATCATCAATTAAGAAAAATGATACTTTATTAAAACTTTGTCCATGGAATTGAAATAATGTTCACGATTTCAAGACAGTCCTAACTATCAAGAAAATTAGCTAGACATAACTACTAAGAAAATAAACAAAAATATCTTAAACTGAAGAAAGGTTGAAGAAAGAATGATAAAAACGTTGTTCGATCTTTAGACACGAATCTTTAATTCTGGATTCCGAACTCTCTAGCAGAAAATGAGGACACTCCAAACAAAGTTTTTTAGATACACTATTCAGGCGGATGCCTGCAAAATTTCACGGCGGCGCTTGAAGAAGACAGTCATCTTATCGCGATCGGGAAGGTTTTCTTTAATCACAGGCTCTTCCAGGAAAAATTGAAACCATTTATGCGAACGAGGGAATTTGTGGGATTCAAGTAATCTCACCCCAAGTACATCCTCATTAACTCCTAACCAGTAAAGAATAGAACCAAATGCGATGTCCACCATGCCAATCTTCTCTCCATTGAAATATTTCTTGTCTCCCAAGCCGTGTTCTTCAACAATTTGTAGCATTTCCAAGCTCTCCTTAATCGCCATCTCTAGTTCTTTACCTGTAGTACGGAACATTCTCCACACAGCTAGACCCTGCCACAATAATTATAAACAAAGAGTTGGGCACATTTGATTCTTGATTCAAATACAATTTATTTATTTTTTTCATAAAGAAAAGATCGATTATACAGTGAAATTGTAAATTAAGTGCACCTTGTCTTCTGCAAATTTAACCCAGAAACGAGAGATGGTTCGATCATAAGGATCAGTTGGGAGCAAATTAGGAGTGTGTGGCCACATTTCTTCAATGTATTCAATGATAATCATGGATTCACAGATTGGTTTTCCGGCATGGACCAGTACTGGGATCTTCTTGTGGATTGGATTGTAGTGTAAAAGCAGAGCACTTTTGTTGGAGAGATCTTCTTCTACAAAATCAAAACCAATACCTTTTAGCTTCAGAGCCCATATCACTCTGTAACTAAATACACTTGGCCATGTCCCATGAAGCTTCACTTCTTCACTCATGATTGCTGCTAGAGTGCTAGCTATTAGCTTGATATGATAGTATGTATGATAACCAAGGAAACAATCTCATATCTAATTTATACCGATGATTGGAGTGTTACTGCTGGGGAACTAATCTTCAGATTTCTATTAATAGAGCAATTTAATTATAAAAAAATTATCAGAATACTTCATAACTATTAAATTAACTCACATTATGGATTTTTTTTTTTCCTATTTTTTTTTTTTTTTTTGAAAAATTATATAAATTCGGGGTTTTTTTTAGAAAATGGAGAACTCGAACCCACAACCTCGTGATATAAATGTGAGAGGTTTACCACTGTATCAACCTCGTACGGTATCCTAAATTAAAAGTCTAGTTTCGTAACTCTATAGAATTATGAATTATGAATTTAGTTATATGATAAAGAGGAAATAAAAAATAGGTACATGTGGATGTGACCGAAATCCTTTGGATATTTTGAGTAGCGGATAGAATTCTAGTGGTTAAGAGAGCGCGAGATCATTGATTAGGTCCTCTTATTGGTAATGTGCGTCATGCATGATGCCGACATGTTACAATATTCAGATTGATCGTATTAAAATTTAGGGCAAATTACACTGAAAGCCTTGAGATTTAGGCAAGTTACACTTAGCTGGAAAACTTTTATTATTATACACTAACACCCCCAAGACTTAAATTTGACTTTAAAAATACCTAAAATGCCTCTAGTTATATTATTTTATACTTTATTTTTTTTACCTTTTAACCAAAAACTTTATAAACTTTAATAAAATAAAAAAATTAAATAAAAGATATGATTCATTAAATAAATAAATAGTTTTAAAAAATTATATAAATAAATATTTTTAAAAATTAAATAAATAAATGATTAAAAAATTAAATAAATAAATAGTTTTAACAAATCAAATAAATAAATAGTTTAAATAAATAAATGAAAAAATTAAAAACATTAAAAAAAAAATTTAAGAATATCCATTAATAAGGACAATAAAAACTCTAAATATCCAAACTTTTATGGTATGGATGATAGTGAGAGAAGCTTTAAGGTTCCCAACACTGAAGGAAGTGGTTGAAGAAGGCAAGAAGACTCCCAGTGTTGGGAACCTTGAAGTTTCTCTCACCATCATCCTTACCGTAAAAGTTTGGATATTTAGAGATTTTTTTGTCCTTATTAATGGATATCCTTAAAAAAAAAAAAATAAAAAAAAATAAAAAAAAAAATAAAAAATTTAATGTTTTTAATTTTTTTCATTTATTTATTTATTTATTAAAACCCTTTATTTATTTAATTTTTTTAAACCATTTATTTATTTGATTTTTTTAAACTATTTGGATATTCATTTTGCCCTATATGAAAAGAATTGAATATATATGATGATGGCATTGTGGTAATTTCACTGAAATATGAAATTTGTTTTGTCCAAAACTCATTGATCCTCCCATGGTTTTAAATTTTAGGGCAAAATGCACTGAACCCCTTGAGGTTTGGGCAAGTTACACTTAGCCGGAAATGTTTTGTTATTATACAGTAACACCCCTAAAACTTAAATTTGACTTTAAAAATACCTAAAATGCCCCTAATTATATTATTTTATACTTTTTTTTTTTTACCTTTTAACCAAAAACTTTTATAAACTTTAATAAAATAAAATAAAAATAAAATAAAAGATATGATTCATTAAATAAATTAATAGTTTACAATAAATAAATAAATAAATATTTTTTAAAAAAATAAATAAATAGTTTTTTAAAAAATAAATAAATAGTTTTTTAAAAAATTAAATAAATAAAGGGTTTTAATAAATAAATAAATAAATGAAAAAAATTAAAAACATTAATTTTTTTTTTTTTTAAGGATATCCATTAATAGGGACAAAAAAAGCTCTAAATATCCAAACTTTTACGGTAAGGATGATGGTGAGAGAAGCTTCAAGGTTCCCAACACTGGGAGTCTTCTTGCCTTCTTCAACCACTTCCTTCAGTGTTGGGAACCTTAAAGCTTCTCTCACCATCATCCATACCATAAAAGTTTGGATATTTAGAGTTTTTATTATCCCTATTAATGGATATTCTTAAAAAAAAAAAAAAATTAATGTTTTTAATTTTTTCATTTATTTATTTAAACTATTTATTTATTTGATTTGTTAAAACTATTTATTTATTTAATTTTTTAATCATTTTTTTATTTAATTTTTTAAACTTTTTATTTATATAATTTTTTAAAACTATTTATTTATTTAATGAATCATATCTTTTATTTAATTTTTTTATTTTATTAAAGTTTATAAAGTTTTTGGTTAAAAGGTAAAAAAAATAAAGTATAAAATAATATAACTAGGGGCATTTTAGGTATTTTTAAAGTCAAATTTAAGTCTTGGGGGTGTTAGTGTATAATAACAAAACTTTTCCAACTAAGTGTAACTTGCCCAAACCTCAAGGCGTTCAGTGTAATTTGCCCTTTCATATAATATTCTTGTATTTACGATTATTTGTAAGTGTCTGCCCCATTTGGTACCATTTAAAAAATATATTAACATAATTCAATAATAATATTCTTTCGTATGATATTATTGTAGCATTTTTTTAATTTATTTTTTGAAATCCAACACCATACAAGTCAATAGTCAGATGTCTGTTTATACCTGCTAAGATCAAACACTATTATACGGCTCATATATCTATTCACATAATCTTGAGGTATCTACTGTCACAATAAGGGAATGATCTCCCCATATCTTGAGGTTTTATAGATAAAGGTGAGACATTATATACGATGCCCGAGTTTGAATTTTAATGATGGAGCTTATTTTGAGAGTCCAATTAACCACCAGACAATTGACCATTGTCATATTCTTGTTGTATTTATATGGTATTTTGTAAGTGGAAGATAACTAGCTAGATTAATGAACTAAATACTAGTGGACAATATTAGTTAACCAATTACCATGATAAATACTTCAGTGCCGGTGTATATATTCAACATACTCAAATCATGGATTCATGGTATACAGTATCGGTCCTAACTCCTAACTATTCCGAGGTCCCTAGATGAAATCTAAAAAATGGGCCCTATACCAATAAATCCTCCCTACTTCATCTCAAAATAAAAATTAAAATTAAAATTCTATGATTTATATTTCTATGGTTGATTTTTTTTTTTTTTTTTTTGTGGAGAAGAAATGAAGAATATATAGGTAATAGGCGATAGGAAAGTATGCAACTTTTAAAAATTGGGTTCTGCATCAGAATAAAACGAATTGGGCCAGGTTATAATTTTTTATTTTTTTAATTTTTTTTTTATTGTTTGAGCTTTTTTTTGGACTTTTTTTAACAACTTAACCCATAACAAAAACTCACATCATATATTTGGGGCCCTTAGCTATGACAAGCCCAGGGCAGGTGCCCCCCCTGGCCCACCCCAAGGCCGCCCCTGATGGTATACGAATAGGACTAGGGTCCTCTGCTAAGATGTGCTAAGCTTTTGAGAATCTAATGCCATGTGTATATTAACATATCCAACGGTCAAGATTATTTTTGGTTTTTCTTTTCTCTCCCTTTAATATATCGATTGACACCATTTTTCTCTCTTGATGCCCTTCATTACGAACTTAATTTTTCTCCAAACTTCACCTCTCTTTTTTCTTCAACCTAGTGAACTCACAAATTACAAATTATAATCCAGATCTTTATCAAAATTCATCAAACCATGAAGCAAAGAAAAGAAATAACTTCGGCTCTTTCTAAACCTTTTGCTATTGTTTGTTAAATCTATCAAATCTTTTCTTCTTCTTTCATCTAAATGGAAAATAAATCACACTTAAAAAGATAAGGAAAATAAATCACACTTAAATTGAAAGACATAATTTAGACTATTGGATGTATTAATATACATATGGCATCAGATCCTCAAAAGCTCAACAAAGATGGAGCTCAGCAGAGGATCCTGGTCCGTACAAATAATACGATAAAGATAACTAATAGCACGAGATTCATACCATATATAGCACAATATAAATGGTTTGGACATACATAGAGATCTATTGAAACTTTCACACCAACCACTTACAATAAAAGTCAAGAGAGCCACATAACATATAGGTCAAGGGCATAGCCAAGACATTTCCAACATTACTTCTAAAATAAATAGAAATATAGTTAATAGTTTTTTAAATTGGACCCTCAAGATTCTTGCAAGCACTACGGAGATGCAAGCAAGCTTTCCCTAATACGCTTAAAAGTGAGGACCATCTGATCACGATCAGGAAGGTTTTCATTGATGACAGGCACTTGCTTGAAGTTTTGGATCCAGGCTTGAAAGCGAGGGAACTTGTGAGCTTCAAGTAGCTTCACACCAGCGACTTCTTCAATGACACCCAGCCAGTGAGCGTGAGCTCCAAAGGCTATGTCTACTAGGCTTATCTCATCTCCCCCAAAAAATTTCTTATCATCTCCTAGCGCCATTTCTTCTATGGTTTTCAGCATTTCCAAACTCTCCTTCTTGAATTTCTCCTGTTCTTCACCACTACTACGGAACATCATCCACACTGTTGGACCCTGCAATTATTTAAAACACAATAATCATATCATCACACATTCACACTAACAAATCTTTTAGTAAACTGATATTATATTTAGTAGACCACTGAAGGAAAAATGAATAAGCAAATTGCTTTTATTTATATATGATCACTTCAATTATAATTTAATAATTATATACAGTGATCCATGGTAGCTAGCTGTTAAAATCAGAAAAATATTCATTAATGTCTTCTATGATATGATGTTATAAACTTATAATTATATAGATCTAATCGGTCTCAAATTATATATGAGTAATGTTAACCTATTAAAAACATAAAAAATGTTTTTTTTTATAAGAAACTCGATCACTGCATTTATTGAAACAAAACAATAAATAAAGTGTTGACTTTTATTTTATAGTAATTTTTATGTTTTTAACATGTTAATTTTAACAATACATCACTACCTATATATTATATTATATCTAAGAAACCGATGAAAATTAATTACAAGCATATTGAACATACCTTTTCTTCAGCAAATTTGATCCAAAAGCGAGCCACGGCTCTTTGAAAAGGATCAGTTGGCAGCAATGGATTATGTTGCCATGTCTCTTCAATATATTGAAGAATAATCATGGACTCACAGATTGGTTTTCCGCCATGAACAAGAACTGGGATTTTCTTGTGGATTGGATTATAGTGCAAAAGCAAAGGGCTCTTATTGGATAGATCTTCTTCAATATATTCATATGGCATGCCCTTCAATTTCAAAGCCCATATCACCCTGTAACTAAAAGGACTAGTCCAGTGACCATGCAGCTTCACTTCCACCATGTTTTTTGAATTTGAGAGAGAGAGAGAGAACTGGTTAAATGATCATGATCATACTCACTACATAATCACCATTATATATAGAACATCATCCACTATTTGATAAAAGTCTACTGGCTGCCGCTTGTTTGGGCAGAGAGCTGCTCAAGCTGTCTAGCTATTAATAATTAATGGTTAGTTTAAGTTTGACATTTTGACCTTTAACAATTTTTTGTTATATATTAATGTAGAATCAAAGAGTTAGGAGGATTTCCTTTTTTTTTTTTTTGTTAAGTGTAAATGATTTATCCACTTGCATGAGAGAGAGAAAAAACTAATAAATCTTGACCATATATTTTCATTTATGTTTCAGTGTTAACATCTAGTGTAAAGTTACGGAATAAAAGGACATGAGAGAATACTATTCCAAAATCCAAACCTAACTGGCCCGACTGGGGATACTACAGCTAGTGATTAAGTTTGAACATCTTTTCTATGTTTCAAGCTAATTGGATGGGTTGGGAGTTGGGACTTGAAATAAATAGGAGAGTAAATTATTCTGATAAATGAAGTCAACAATCAAAACAAAAAAGAGATATTATATATATATACAGTCTTTCTATTATCAGTTCGAACTGACAAAAGTTATATCAGTTCTTTGCATATGGGCCACTGGATTTAAATACTTTGACTTGGCTATATGCACTTGTCAATCAAAGTATTTAAATCCAGTGGCCCACATGCAAAGAACTGATATAACTTTTGTCAGTTCGAACTGATAATAGAATTTCTGTATATATATATATATATGGTTGAGATTAGAATGATGTGAATTATTTTTTAAAATTGTATGGTGTAATGTGAGTTCATTTTTGCTCACCCCCCTTCAAGGTGGGTAAGCATTACCCCCTCCCCAACACTTGACATGTGTCCAGAGAGGGGGCATTTTTATCTAAATTTTAGATAAAAATGCCCCCTCTCTGGACACATGTCAAGTGTTGGGGAGGGGGTAATGACCCCCCCCCCCCCCCCCCCCCCCCCCCTCAAGGGGAGTGAGCAAAAGTAAACTCGTGTAATGTTGCACTCAAGAATGAGCCATATATATATACAGTCTTTCTATTATCGGTTCGAACTGACAAAAGTTATATCAGTTCCTTGTATGTGGGCAATTGGATTTAAATACTTTGACTTGGCTGTATGCACTTGTCGGTCAAAGTATTTAAATCCAGTGACCCACATACAAGGAACTGATATAACTTTTGTTAGTTCGAACCGATAATAGAAAAACTGTATATATATAAT
This sequence comes from Acer saccharum, assembly GCA_030490815.1. Lineage (NCBI taxonomy): Eukaryota > Viridiplantae > Streptophyta > Magnoliopsida > Sapindales > Sapindaceae > Acer > Acer saccharum. The sequence continues at coordinate 14,348,943 of CM059869.1, forward strand.
TGAAACAAAAGAGATATTATTAATTGGAGTAGAAGGAACGATAAAGAATAGTTAATAGTTCAAAAAAAATCTACAAAAATATTATTATTATAATAATAAAATAACAAAAGTCATGGGCAATTTGGACACATTTTAGGGTTAATCAAAATTTAATAATAAGTCTCGGCCAAAGCACAAACTTATAAACAAGGTTCGGCCTAGAAATAGATCTTGGCTTAGGCATAGATTTACTGAAAGTGTTTTCTTGACCAAGTCAACAAGTCTTATAATATGTCTCGGCCGAAACTTTAATTTTATTTTATTTTATTTTATTTTAAAAAAAGTCTCGAAATTAATGTAACATTACATAATTTTTCAGTTTTAGACCCACAAAAATGAATGCTACTAAAACACTGTACGAAACTAAATTTAAAGTTTAAGGAATATTGATTAAATGTTGATTGTAAACATACATCTCACAAGATTAATGCTCTTTCAAGTCTTACACTACAAGATTTTGTGTTCGAATTTTTCCTTCCTCATCCCCAACCCCTAAATGTATGTAATACTTGAAAAAGAAAACAAAAATGCTCTTTCAAGTCTACTACAACGGGAGCGTTTTACTCACCAAGAAGTGAATCTAGTGTTTTTAATGCCTCAACTAAGATTCCATATTTGTCCTATAATTGAAATTTGGAATAAAATGGTTTTTTTTTTTTGTAAGGATAGATAATAATTAAGGTGAGCTAAAATATTTTCTTGAGTTAATGAAGGGTATTTTTTAGTTCATATATATATATTTTAATTATTACAATATTTCGAAATTGGGAAAGTGGTAATGAAACATAACTCGAATCCACAACTTTTTGATTGTAGGTAGAGGCGTACCACTGAATTAATCCTATTTTATCTTAGTTCACTTATTTTAGTATAAAATAAAACTCAATTTATTAAGTCAGTGACCGTCACGAAAATGCATGCCCCTATACAATATAACCTCGATTAAATAATATTTTTGGCCGGTCCCAATTTGAAACCAATATGGTAAATTAAAATTTTGCTAAATTTATAAGATAATATATATTTTTTTTAAAAACACATAGGTCTCACTTGATATATACATTAATAATCTCTTTATACATCAAAATTATATATATATATATATACATGACTAAATTAGAAGGCATTTGTAAAATATGACTCCAATATTACTTGTTTCCTCTTGAAATTGATGTCTCCTTCGATCTCATCTCTAACTTTTCTTAGTGCATTAAGAAGCTCTGGTGTAGTATTCTCGTATTGCAAGAGAAAATTATACATGACTTCTATTCAATAAGACTAATTACATTCATGAACTTGTTTTGGTTAAACAAATACATAGAATAATGATAATTCGTAATTCGGTAATTAGGTAATATTCGTATAATCACAATACACGATACATTAAGTTCAAAGTGTTGGAAAAATAATAAAGATTACCTTAATAAATTAATTTATCGATTAAATAATATCTCGATTAATTAATAAATTTTCAGGATCTCAAAGATCTTAATTTATAGAGATTTAACTGATATAATATCCTTATCATTATTTTATTTTTTTCAAAGTAATATCCTTATATTTATTGTTAGTCGTCGGTGGAAGGTAACTAATTAATTAACCAGATATATTATTATATTCATGCATTAATGACTAAACACAGGCTGACAATTTTGTTACCAAACACACACAAAAAAAAGAGTCAACAGATCCACGTACATAGGCCACGAAACTCCCAAATTTACTTTAAGAAAATAAAATATTAATAAAGTGGAATATTATCTTATTCATTGTTTGACTAATAATATAAAACTCAAGCTCATACATAATTAATCAACAACAACCATGAAAATAAAATTAAAAATCAAGAAACTGCATGCAGCTGCAAGTATCATGAAGATGCAAGCAATCTTTCCCTATTGCCCTTAAAAGTGAGAACCATCTGATCACTATCAGGAAGGTTTTGGTTGATAACAGGCACTTGTTTGAAGTTTTGGATCCATGCATGTAAGCGAGGGAACTTGTGAGGTTCAAGTAGCTTCACACCAACTACTTTTTCAATGACTTCTAGTAGCCAGTGAGCATGGGCTCCAAAGGCTATGTCTACTAGGCTTATCTGATCTCCCCCAAAGAATTTCTTCTCATGATCTCCAAGTGCCATTTCTTCTATGGTTTTCAGCATTTCTAAGCACTCTTTCTTGAATCTCTCCTGTTCCTCACCACAACTACGAAACATCATCCACATTGTTGGACCCTGCAACAATTTAAAACGCAACATAAAATACAGTACTATACGTTCTAGATACGAACAAAATTGTACCATTTTTTTAATATCTTTCATTAAACTGGTTCGCTATTATTTGGAATTCGCCAAAAAAAAAAAAAAAAAAAAAAAAAAAAGATTCCTAACCTGAAAACTTTTAATCAAAACAAAGATCGTATATATAATTATATGTACAATATTGATCAATGTTAGCTAGCTGTTAAAATCAGAAGAAAAAAAAAAACCCATTATAATCTCTTCTATGATTTGATCTAGCTAGTTATGTAGATCCAAGTCTGTCTCAAATTATATAAGGATATGCAAATGAATTGAATTTCACCTTATAAAATTCGTGTGTGAATACAAACATACCATTTCTTCTGCAAATTTGATCCAAAAGCGAGCCACGGCTCGTTCAAAAGGATCAGTTGGCAGCAATGGATTTTGGGGCCATGTCTCTTCAAGATATTCCAGAATAATCATGGACTCACAGATTGGTTTTCCAACATGAACAAGAACTGGGATTTGCTTGTTGACTGGATTGTACTGCAAAAGCAAAGGACTCTTATTGGGGAGATCTTCTTCAATATTTTCATATGGTATGCCCTTATATTTCAGAGCCCATGTCACTCTGCAACTAAAAGGACTAAAACAGTTCCCATGCAGCTTCACTTCTTCCATGTTTTGAATTTGAGAGATCAATGTGAGAGAAAGAGAGAGACGCGCTTGGGGAGTAAGTTTAATGTAGTTTGACCGTAAAAGGCTAGCGTTCATGCAGAGGACAATATCTTATTTTCAAGTGGCTGCAGGCATATAAATCGTAATATATAAAAAAATAAAAAAAATAAAAAAATAATAAATAAATAAATAAACTATTCTCTGGCAGCCGCCCCTATTGAAACAATTGACTATCTTGAATCAGTCTCTTCCAAGGACTTAAAAAATCTTAGGACAAATAACTGTCAATCAGTACGCGAAGACAAGAAACTAATCTAATGGTTGAATTAAAAAAAAAATGTTAAAGTTTTTTTTTTAGCAAAAAAATGTTAAGTTTAATTAAACTAAACATTTTATATGGGTTTCATAAACATATATAATACAATTATGTTGAGTGGAAATAAAAGAAAAAAAATCGGTTTCATAATTCAGATGTTTTATTTTATTATATGGGGTTTTTTTTTTTTTTTTTTTTTTTTGGCAGATTTTCACATAAGTCCTACCTTTTTTGTGATTTGTCACATTTATAAATGTTTTTCCAAATTCATCACTTTAGTCCTTATTTTTTTAAAAACTCATCATTTTAGTCCATTTGACCAAATATGTGAAAGTCAATTATTTTAAAACATGTGAAAGTCAATTATTTTAAAACATGTGAAAGTACATTTTTACCCTATTACTATTTTAATTTAGCTAAAATGATTATCTTACCTTTAAATTAAAATGAAAAACAATAAAATTCTCAATAATAAAATCTTAAATAAATATATTACAAAAAAAAAAAAAAAAAAAAAAAAAAGCTTAAATAAATAATTAAAAAAATCCATTACATTTTTCTTATTTTGTAATTTTTTTCATAATGGATTTTTATTTAGCTAAATTGATTATCTTAGCTTTAAATTAAATTGAAAAACAATAAAATTCTCAATAATAAAATCTTAAATAAATAGATTACAAAAAAAATATATGAAAAAAATCATTTAAGGCTAAGATAATCATTTTAGCTAAATTAATATCCATATGAGAAAAATACAAAAATAAAAAATAAAAAAAATTAATGGATTTATTATTATTATTATTTATTTAAGATTTTTTTGTAACATATTTGTTTAAGATTTTATTATTGAGAATTTTATTATTTTTCATTTTAATTTAAATCTAATATAATCATTTTAGCTAAATTAACAGTAATAAGAGCAAAAGTGTACTTTCATGGATTTTAAAATAGTTCGCTTTCACATATTTGGTAAAATGAACTAAAGTGATGAGTTTTGGGAAAAGTAAGGACTAAAGTGATGAATTTGGAAAAACATTTATAAATGTGACAAATCACCAAAAAGGTAAGACTTATGTGAAATTCTGTCTTTTTTTCTTTATTATCTCAAAAAAAAAATAAGGAAATTTTAATTTTAAAAAATAGCATAAAAAATTACAAGCATTTTTGCCACGGATGGCTACCGTGGCAAATATAAAAAACTTTGCAATAGGTTTTTGTCATGGGTAATTTGCCATGGCAAAAACACCTTTTGTCACAACTACGTACATCCGTGGCAAAAAAATTTACCATGGCTGTATTTGCAACATCCACAATCCACAACAAATCCGCAGCAAAAGCCTTTTTGTCACGGATTTGTACGTGGCAAAAAGTCCTCTTTTTTGTAGCGTAAAGGGTTGTTTGTTTTTTTGTCTGAAGACTGAATAGTCCTGAATTTTTCTAAAGACTAAATAGGGACTGAAATCTGAACTTGAATGACATGTTTGCTTCTTTTTTTTCCTCATATCTGAATGTATTGTCAACACGTTTGTTTTTTAAAAATAAAATTGTCTGAAAATAAGTAATTTTACATTTATACCCATGTTAAACGATTATACATATAATATGGAATAAAAACAATCCAATAATAATAATTATATATGAATACATAAGATCATGATCTTCCTCTTCTATCGTTTTCACGGGAATGAACATCATAGTGGTCTATCAAAGCCGCAATGGTATAAAAGACATGGTTACATATCTAACTTAGGTCAAAGTTTTGATAATTTGATTGAGGACAATGATTAAAATAGTAAAAAACAAAATGAAAGTGAATTACAAATGAAATAATCTAGAAAGAGGTGAGCTAGCAGTTAAAAGTAGAAAGGCATAGAATGGGGCTTTTTATAGTGAAGTTCTTTCTTTTGTTCAAAAAAGGTTCAAAAGTGTAAACCATAAATGGGAAAATTATAAATGATTAACAACCAGATAAATTTTTACGACACTTATAGGGTTTACTTGAAACTTAAAATTTTATTTTTTTTGGAACAGCAGAATTTTATTGATGAAATTTATGGTATCTTGAACTTTTTCTAAACAAGAGAAAGAACTACACTATAAAAAGCTCTCATCATTTGACTTTTTACCCACAACTAGCTTATATTCTTCTAGATAAATTCTTTCGTATTTCACTTTCATTTTTTATTTTTTTTACCATTTTTATCTTTGATTTATTTATTTATTAATAAATCATGTCTGGTTATAGCTGGAACTCTAAAAATCCAAATGGGTTTAATCGTCCTCAACCAAATTATCATAACTCTGACTGGTTTTTGATATGTAATCATATCTCATACACATTGTGACACTCATGCCTAGGGTTGTACATTGGGGAAATGGGGATGGATATAGGTCCCCCCATCCCCATCCCCAACCCCCCCCCCCATTTGGGGAAAATAGGGATGGGGGAGTTTTGGGGGGAGGTCCCCCACATCCCCATCCCCATCCCCATCCCCATTTCCCCATTTTCCCCGTTTCCCTGTTTACCTCATTCCCCCATTTCCCCATTTGGTTGAAAATTACAAATTAAACTAAAAAAAAAAAAATTCCATTACAGATGCAAAAGAAAATACATTATAAAATAATGTCAAATATATATACACATTACAAAATAATGTCAAAGAAAATACATTACAAAATATATATATATATATATAATTATTTTTATAATATTTTAGGGGAAATGGGGAAATGGGGATGGGGGGATGGGGGGAGGTCCCCCTATCCCCATTTCACTATATTAATGGGGAAAATGGGGAAATGGGGATGGGGGAGGGTCTCCCCATCCCCATCCCCATTTCAATTTGGGGATGAAAATCATCCCCATCCCCCCCCATTTCCCTATTTTTCCCAAAAAAATTTCCCCTGAATGGGGATGGGGAAGTGGGAAAATGGGGATCTGGAGGAAAATGTACAACCCTACTCATGCCCAAGAAATTGATCTTACGTTTCACGCTCCAAGAGATGTTCATTTAACTCCCATTAATAATCCCTCCAACAACCATTTAATCCTCTCAATCCCTCATCTGCGTCATCCTTACCGGCCCTTAACTTGCAAAACTACTATTTGCAACTGCAAATCCAAGAAGCTAGAAGAACCTTGCTTGACTCCTTCTCTAGGTTCCTGCACCGATTGCACAACCTTAAGCTCCGCGAGTCATAAATGATTATGCAATCTTACAACACCATCAATGGATGCAATAACGACCCGTTTAGCTTGAACATGGACAAAATCGTATTCACTCTAATGTTAACATGGGGGCCAAGGGCTCCCCATACTTAACCAAATCAACTTGTTGCCCTAGTATTAAGTCTCGATGAAGATAGCAATAATGATTTTTCCATTGATTTGGTTTTTACTTTAGGGTAATGAAAACCTTAACAATGAAGATGGAGAGTGTGATGATTTTTTAAATCTCCGACTTATTTGAAGTCCTTTCATTTTTTTTTAGTAGTTGTTGTTGTGTGCTTGAGTTGGCCGTCGAGTGATCGTCAACTTTTTTGTTGTTCTTGTCTTTTGTCAATTGTATTACTTTGTTGTTGAGAAATTAATAAAAAATATATTAGTTTATTTACTGGATGACATGTTTGATTCATTTTCGATGCAACTTTCTCTATATTTTTTTATGTGCATTCTGATTAATTAATTATATACTCATTTACAGCTTTTTTTTTTTTTTTAAGAAATTAAAAAAATTAGATTATTAAAAGCTCACAGAATTCCATAATAATACTGATTCGATTTGAGATCTCTTATATATGATTTTTGAAGAAGTTTTAATCACTTTTGATAAAATATAGATAATCAATATTGTTTCTTGTTAACATAAATATCAGTTTAATTTTTGTTTATTTCAGTTAATGTTATTTGGGAGGAAAACAACATATAATTGGAATAAAAATTTAAATTATAACCAATTTAGCATAATTTAAAATAACTTAGGTAAGTGAATTAGTTTAGTTGTGTAGTATATATCAATATAAATAATTAATGAGTGGTGCTATTGGTACACCCCATACCTATCTATTTATGCCCCCACTTTTTTAATTATCTAGTATTCATTTTTTTCCTTCGTCAAAATTACTTTAAAAAGACATACAATTTAAGAAAAAAAATCTTCTACAAAGTAAATCTATTAAAACCCCACATTCTTTTTATATAAAATAATAATAAAATAAAAAACTACGTTCTTGTAATCTGTTTTTTGAATTTTTTTTTTTCTTAACTCTAACAAAATATTATAGAAAGTCTAAGAAAGATATCAAGCATATTGAAGAATTGTTCTTGAGAATGATATTAAGCTGTCGTTGTGTTGAAACAAGCCAGTTATATTTTTTTTCTTTTCCACCATGAAAAAAGAAGAAGAAATAAAAACTCATAAAAAAAATAAATAAATAAAATAAATAAATAAAAAAGAAAGAAAAAATAAATCATTCAATGGAGGTGAGAGATAGATGAGAGAAACGTATACATAGACCAGATATCAGAGATGTGGTGTATTACTGTATTAAGTTTGAAAATAAGTAAATAGGGTAGTTTTGGAAATAAATCAAAAAAATTAATATTGTCACAAAAAAAAAAAATCAATAAAAACATTTCATTTTAATTAATTAAATCAAAATTTTATAAAGTGGGGTATAAATAAACCCATAGGGGTGTGCTAATAGCACCACTCATAATTAATTATATATTCTGTCATGCATTGTTTCAGCACATACTCTACATCATATATAATAATATAAAAATAGCTTTTTTTCACCGGGAGCCACCATGTGTCCATAATAAATGCCTTAATAATATATAATCATATAATCATATAATAATCAAAAATAATCATATATAATAATATAAAAATATATCCTTCTAACTAGGAGTTAATAATATATAATCATAACATATATAATAATATATAAAAAAAAATAGTTTTTTTTTTTTCAATCAAAAGCTATCACGTGAAATATCAATCATATATAACAATATAAAAATAGCTTCTTTCAACCGGTAGGATTGGTTTCACATAAAGTGTTACATTGAAAGATATGTAAATTTGGAACATTAATTATGTTCAGTTAAACTCAATTATTATTACCTGCATTTCTTTGTATTTGATTGGGATCCCAATCTTATGACAATTAATTTGCATTTCAATATACACAAGCATACACATACATGACATGTGTATAGATCGTGTTGTACTCTCACTTACGGATGGGCTCTTTCAACCCAACCCAACTGACCCGACCTAATCCAATCCAATTTCACCGAGTCGGGTTGGGTTGGCAGAAAATAAATGTTGAAGTCTGCTTGAAATATAACCCGATTTCATCTTGAGTAGGGTTGGGTTATATATGTAACCCGATAACCCGACCCAACATTGTCTTAATTTAAATAGAAAAAAATAAAAACCAACCTAAAATTCATTCAGCCACCACTAGACATCACCATTCACTCTCTCATCTCCAACTCTGACATTTCCAACGGATTTCGTCTTACTCTTCTTTGTTCACGGCAGCTGGCACCGCTCGTCTACCATCCAAGTTGCTGCCCTCCACGTTTTTCATTTGTTATTGTTTCTGTATGGAGTACACACAGCTTCTGGACTAGGAAGTGGCTGATATGGTGCAACCTCTTGACAGAGATAAATGTATCACTCTTGAAGATTTCAAGCTCATTAAGATGCACATGTCCAATTGTATGATATCTCTGCCTCTTTTGTTTTCGATTGAGACTAACGTTTGATTTATACGAGGATTATAGCAAGAAGTGACTATCACTTCTTTAAAAAATATATATATATATATATATATATATATATTAATTAATAATTAAGGTTAGGTATTAGTGGTCAATAGTATCAAAATAAACAGGATTAATACATTTATTGATTGTGATTTTGTTATCTTAAAATTACTCTTTAAGTAATCAATAGAAATTACACTGTCTTTGTTATTTATAACTGGTTGTGAACAAGATTCATGAATGCCAAAAGTATATAAAATCATAATTTGGTTGCTAATTATTTTAGAAAAGGATGCTTGTCAATTTTTTTGGTAACATTAATCTCATTTTCACTGGGTGCATGGTCGTATGAGTATGTGACTCGTGTTGCAAAGTTCAATAAATGTGGGCATTTCAATAGCCATGCTAATAATTAGTGTGTTCCTCCCTTATTATATCCTCATTACCTTAAATATCTTTTCAATTTGGTGTTGTTTTGCTGCTTCTAGATATATCAAATTGGCTCATCATGTAAAAGGGAAGCAGAGGTTTGACCTGATTCTCCTGATATTCTACACTTTTATTTCATGTTTTTGTTTGTGTTTTATGGATTAAATATTTGTACTTATTTCATGTGATGTTTTCATTTTGATGCATGTTGGATGCTTGAATTAGATTGTGAAGATGTAATATTATTATTATTGTTGTTGTTATTATTTGATGTAATATTTAACATTTTCACTAATATGTGACGCAAGTTGTATGTAATTAAATTTTTTTTATGACTAACCCTAACAATCCAACCCGACAATATTAGGTTGGGTATGGATAAATTTTTCTTACTCCATATATGATCGGGTCGGAAAAAATCAAACTTAACACAATCCGGAAAAGCCTACCCCTATTCTCACTTTGTTCCTTTTTGTTTTTTCATTTTTCTTTTTATTGTCCAGACTCGTCTCATTAAGGAAGATCTGTCTGAGCATGCATGGAAATCTCATTTTACAAGGTATGTGTTTTATAGGGCGTTCATTTACATCTTTGTATTTTTTTTTTTTTTTTTTTATATTTATTTAATGAGGTATTCCCTTACGTAAGATTAGGAGGATGAGATACAATTTCAATAATTTAGCCTGGGCATCAATATAATTTGAAGAAATGTGATTCCAGGGGCGAAGCCAGGATTTTGGCTTTGGGGGGCCAAGACAAAAACTAGTATTGTAGGTCACGCAATCTTCAAATAATATTAGTTGGAATTCCGTACAATAAAAAGTGCGGAATCTGCACCTGATACTTTTCAACAAAATATGATACCGTTTGGTATTAAAAGTAATGATACAAATAAATAAATAAAATAGACATTAACTAATTAAAATGTAACATGTCTATTTTATATCTAGAAAATTATTTATAACCAAATCAATCTAATTTTCTTCTTAATTTTCATTTCAATTACATAATCAAAGAGTGTATGAGAAAACATCTTTTATTTTGTTGTAAAATTTATGCCTATTCTTAACGGTATGCATAACTGAAAAAAATATTTTAATAGTTCCTAGCTTATAAAATATAAATTTCAATAACTTAATCAAAATATCATTATACCATTGATATATTTAAATCACAATTATTTACATACTTGTAACTTAATTTTTTAATATTCATGTCAAACCAAATTAACTTATAATAATTTTGAAGAAAATTTAAATAATAAAGTAAATTTATCAAAATCAAATTAATATTTAACCTAACAAAATAAATAATAAAGGTAGTTGTTATAAGAGTTCAATATTTACTTAGTTTGTTCTAGTGAAATCTAAAAAAAAAAAAATTATATATATAATGAGTAATATTAGCCTTCCCAAATTTTTTCTCAAATGTTTGTAGAATGTGAGATGTCAACATCACATCATTCACCACATAATCTCATAATTTACAAGATGTTAACACCTCACATGCTACATACATTTGAGAAAGAATTTGGAAAAAAAATTGGGAAGCCTAATATTACTTGTATATAATACACACTAGATTAGGTAATAATGTATGAAATAATAGGAAATTAAAATATTAAAATGGAATGATTTTATCTCCTATTTTTATGGTCAATAAAACAAAAATTATAAGTTAATTTATATTATTATCCCCGGCCACCCCACCCACCCACCCCCCCCCCCCCCCCCCCCTAATGGATTGAACTCGCATGAGCATGAGGTGATGATAGGATAGATTATAGTAACATATTCAATTATATATTTATATTATGTGTTGAAACGTAAACATAGCTAAATAAAACCCCCCCCCCCCCCCCCCCCCCCCCCCTCCCTAATGGATTGAACTCGCATGAGCATGAGGTGATGATAGGATAGATTAATAGTAACATATTCAATTATATATTTATATTATGTGTTGAAACGTAAACATAGGTAAATAAAAAAGTTTATTATTATTTTACTAATATAATTGTTTTCCTTTTTTTTAAGCACACTATTATATTGAGTTAATATACCTAAACACACGATTTTTAGATATATGCACTTTTGAGTTTTGATTGAAAACCCGAAAAATACCCCTTGAAGAGTTTTGTGATCAAACTTGACAATATATATGTTAGATAAGTCAGTTTGTTTCATTGATAAAGTGTTTATCCCTTTTACTCACAAATCCAATCTTTTTCGAAAGTTGACAAACCTGCAATCAATATAACCCACATATAAAAAAAATACTTACAACCAACAAATGTCAATACATGAACATTAGAAATAATAATAACCCACATATGGAAAATATTCTTACAACCAAAGAATGTCAATACATGAACATTAGAAAAGGAAATCAAGAGAGGGAATAAAGAAAGATTCCAATAGGCTTCTTGGATTTGTGATTGCAAATAATTATTATGCATGTTAAAGGCTTGTAAGGATGTAGCGGGTGGGGTTTTGAAAGGACAAAATGGTCGTTTGTGGGGATATTGTTAATAGGATGTTAATGAACTTCCCTTGGGGCAAGAAATGTGAGATCCTTTTAACGGGCATGAACATCATAATGGTCTATTAGAGCCATAATGGTATAAAAGACACGGTTAAATACAAAGACAGAGTTAGCCCTGGGCTAAGTGGGCTCCAGGCCACCCTAGCCTTTTTTTAAAAAAAATTGAAAGATTAAAAAAAATAAAAATTATGTTTGATATAAAAAATTTGAAAAGATTAAAAAAAATAAAAATTATGTTTGATATCAAAGACAGCCCACGAGACAAAAGAGGCTTCACAATTCAGATATCAATTTTATTTTATTTTTCCTATTTCTTTAATAATTATTATCATCTTTCCTCAAAAATTTCAAATATTGAACACTCCAATAATTCACAATTGTTCTCTTCCGCAATACCGCAATTCACTCTAGCTCCGTGTCTCCGACCTCTTCTTCTTTTGCATTCTTATTCTATTTATATAATTATATTGGTATTGTAAAGAAAGTGAATTGAGAGGAATGTGACAAAATGCTTCAAAGAAGCTTTGAGACTATTTCATTAATGGAATCTAATTACAGAGAGTTTTCAGAGAATTTACAAGTACAATAATCAATGAATGTTGTGACTTTATATACACAACTCAAGGTCACACGTTTTGGATGTTTTCTAACTAATTTCTAACTGACTTCCTTGATTTGCTGAAAGCCACTCATTTGTCCACTTGGCAATTCTGTTGTAACATATTTTCCTTTCCCGCCAGATGCTTGTTAAGACATTGCTTGCCATTGATCATGATGATCAACATCTGATCATCATGATTTGATTTTGACTTCAGCTGACCTTGACTGGAAACGTAAGCATTGTAGCAAATCTACCAGCTATAGTAGTGACTACTGGTTGAGCTGTTGGTTGAGGTTCTGCTGGTTGAGGTTGAGCTTTGTCATTATCTCTAACATTCCCCCGCAAGCTGAACGTGGGAGAAACTTCCAGGTTTAGCTTGGAACGTAGATAATCAAAGCGAGATGATGTGAGGGCCTTGGTTAAAATATCAATACACTGATGTTTAGTTGGAACATACTGCACCTTTAAGGCACCCGAAGCTATTTTCTCTCTAACAAAGTGCACATCTATTTCGATGTGTTTCGTACGAGCATGGAAGACTGGATTCTGAGCCAATGACCCAGCACCCTAATTGTCGCACCATAATATAGGACAGTGAGGCATTGTGATGCCAAGTTCAATGAAGAGAGAAGTCCGCCACATGACCTCTGTTGCAGCTTAAGAAAAAGCTTGATATTCAGCCTCACAACTTGAGCGAGCTACCGCTTTCTGTTTCTTTAAGCTCCAAGCAATAAGATTCCCTCCTAAATAAACACAACAACCACTTGTTGATCGACAGTCATCAACACAAAATGCCCAATCAGCATCAGTAAACACTTATACTGATAATGAGGATGATGGTTTGAAGTGAAGACCTAAGCCTGCTGTGCCTTTCAAATATCTGAGAAGTCGCTTGCAAGCTGTCCAATGGTCCACTGTGGGAGATGCTAGGAATTGACTCAATTTATTGACACTAAAGGAGATGTCAGGTCTGGTGTATGTCAAGTATTGGAGAGCACCAATGGTGCTTCTATACAAGGAAGGATCAGGAAAAAGTGAACCAAGTTTTTGTAAGCTTTGCACCAACAGAGAGAGGTGTTGAACAAGACTTGCAATTGGCCATGTTGGTCTTCGTGAGAAGGTCAAGAACATATTTCATTTGTGTAAGAAATAAACCTGTTGAAGACCTTGAAGCTTTGAAACTGAGAAAATAGCTCACAGAGCCTAAAGACTTGAGAGCAAAGGCTGCATTCAAAATGTGAATTGTTTGACGAATGAGAAATGGATCATTACCAGTTAACAATATATCATCCACATAGACTAAAAACTTTAGAGCCTGATCTCTTTATGAACAAGGAGGCATCTGCTTGAAAGGAAGCAAAACCCTATCCAAGGAGGGTTGATCTGAGCTTAAAGAACCAAGCTCTAGGAGCTTGTTTTAGGCCATAAAGAGCCTTATTGAGTTTACACACATGAAGAGGAAACCGAGAATTAATGTAGCCAGGAGGTTGCTCCATGTAGACTGCCTCTTTCAAGTCCCCGTTAAGGAATGCATTATTGATGTCCACTTGTTGGATATCCCAACCATAAGTGACAGCCAAGCTGGAAATTACTCTTATTGTGGCAACCTTAACAATCAGGCTGAATGTGTCTTGAAAATCAACCCCATATGTTTGGTGGAATCCCTTGGCCACTAATCTTGCTTTGTGTTTGAGCACAGATCCAACAGGTTTGTATTTAGTTATGTACACCTACTTACAACCCACTAGATTCATGGATTCAGTAGAGGGAACCAAGGTCCAAGTGTTGTTCCGAACCAAAGCTAAATGTTCTTCAGTCATGGCTTTATGCCACTCAAGTCTGGCAAGAGCCTCAGCAACATTTCGAGGTTCAACATCTGTATGTGGCACTTGGGCTGATTGACAGGCTAAAGAGAACAATATGGGTTTAATAGCCATTAACCTGACCCTAGTAACTAATGGATGTGTAGATTGAGATGACACTGCCTGAGAGGTGTTCGAATTGTCAATTTGATGATCTGGTTGTGCAAGAATATCAACCAAAGGTGAGGTAGATACAACAGGAAATATTGGACTAGGAAAGGCAATGGAGTGTGAAGGCCGAATAGTTTCTGAGTGGTGTTTAGGTAAGACACCTGACAGTATTGAAGTTGGTAAACTGCTGGAATGTTGCACAGGGGATTCTTTTAGAGGAAGAAGGATCTTGTATGGGTACTCAAATTCATTGAATGTAACATTCCTTGAGATATAAATCTTTCTAGAAGGGTGCAAACATTTGTAACCTTTTTAACTCAAGCTATAGCCAATGAATACACATTTAGATGTGTGGAAGTTAAATTTCTGATGAGTGTAAGGTCTTAGATATGGGAAAGCTGAGCATCCAAAAACTTTGAAAAAGTTGTAGTTATGAGACCTATGGAATAAGACTTCATATGGTGACTTAAGTTTCAAAACTGGAGTGGGAAGATTATTGATCAAAAGGGTTGCTGTCTGAAAGGCTTCAACCCAAAAAGTGAGAGGCATGTGTGCTTGAGCAAGGAGAGTGAGACCAGTCTCCACAACATGACGATGTTTCCTCTCCGGCACACCATTCTGCTAATGAGTGTAGGCACATGAAGTTCTAAAATGGATTCTACTCTTGAGAAGATAAGGGATCGGTGGCTTATACTTTGTCCCTAAATCAGCCTGCAAACACTTTAGTTTGCTATTGAGTTGGAGTTCAGCATGTTTTAGGAATTGTAGAAACACTGTTGAGACTTCTGACTTTAATTTCAGTGGAAATAACCAACTATATCTTGAATAAGAATCCATAAAAATTACATAATACCTATGTCCTTCTAATAATGGTAGGGGAGAGGGACCCCAAACATCTGTAAACACTAGCTCTAGAGGAATGGAAGCCTTAAAAGTAGAGTACTGAAATGGAAGTTGATGCAATTTTCCTAGTTTACAGGCATCACAGAAACTAAGATGTGAATTGCTATATTTCAAATGCAGAATATCAAAAACCTTCCTTGAAGCTAATGGAGATAGATGACCAAGCTTTAAGTGCCACATATTCTCATTAAGATGAAATTTATTACATGTGCTGTCAACTGATGTACCAGAGGTACAAAGGTGACTAACTTTGTTATTTTTTGAAATTGTAAAAGCTGTAAAACATTTATTCTTCAAATGATGATTTTCTTGTCTTGAAAGAGCTACCATCAGATTCAACTTCTATAGACCATTCTCAAGTTTTCCTTGGAGCAAAATTTCCTTGGTACTCTTGTCCTTGATCAAACAAGAATCACAAGTGAATTCAACATAAGCATTATTATCTTGAGTAATTCTAGATATGCTTAGCAAGTTCTTTGCAATATGTGGGACACAAAGTATGTGATTTAGATGCAGATATCTAGATGATGACTCACGTAAAGGTAATGGAGTTTTACCAATATGAGTGATCTGCATTTGCTGCCCATTGCCAACAGCCAATCAATCTATGCCTTGATATTTTGAGTGCAAAGATAGGTTTGACAGGTCTGATGTCACATGATTTGTTACACCACTATCTGCATACCAGGCTGAGTCACACACCGTTTCTGGTGTTGCATAATAGGCAGTAGACTGGTGTAAATTTGCTTGGTGATGTAAGTTGGCTGGTGTTGTGGAACAGTTATTTCCTTGATAGTTGTTTCCCTGATGTTGAAAACTTTGAACCTGAGAGTTAGAATTCTGATAGCCATTGTTGTTCTGATTGCTTCCCTGAAATTTCTATCAAAACGATGATAACATTTGAAAGAAACATGGCCAATTTTTCCACACATTTGGCATGTTGATCTATTATTGTTGTTCCACTTGCCATTGTTTCTTCCTCTACCTCTGCTTCTATTTCCATTGAACCTTCCATTGTTTCCATTATAACCACCTCTCTGATTTCTCCTATCATTTTGATTTCCAGAAACAAAATTGGCACTATCCTGAGGAACATCAATCTGAGTAGCCGAATTCAACTGAGCTAATCTCTGCTCATAGAGCATTAGTAGGCATTTTGCCTCTTGTAGGTTCATAGTAGTTCGCTGAGACGATATCACTACTACAACTGGAGTATATTCATGTCACAAACCACAAAGGATACTTAGTATCAAATCATACTCACTAACAATCTGACCTGCAGCCTTCAGGCTGTCACCAATAGCCTTGACTTTCAAGATGAATTCATTTACAGAACTAGCACCTTTTTTAATATTCTGAAGCTAATATTTCAACTGAAGTACATTCGCCATGGATTGTTGTGAAAACAAGGTTTCTAACACACTTCATACCTTAAAAGAGCTACTATAATCTGTAACTTGACCTATAAGTATTTGACTGATTGATGAAAATAACCAGCTTATAAGCAATTGATCAGATTTCTTCTAGTAAGAATACTCTTTGTTTAACATTAATTGTTTATCACCTCCATTAGCAGAGGCTATTTCAACAAACTTCAGTGGAGTTGGTTTCAATCCAGATATGAAATCTTCTAATTCAAAGGCTTTGATTATAGGAATTACCTGTGCCTTCCAGGAAATGTAATTTTCATTGTCAAGTTTGACCTATAAGTTGAAGTTGAAAGCTTTGGCGAGTAATGCAAACTCACTTGTCTTTGAAGACGATGATGATGCACCTTGATTTTCTCCTTCATGACTAATAAGCATGTTTGTGGTGATAGCCATGGACGATCAGTCCTATGTGGCTCTGATACCATGTAAAGAAAGTGAATTGGGAGGAATGTGTTTGACAAAATGCTTCAGAGAAGCTTTGAGACTATTTCATTAATGGAATCTAATTACAGAGAGTTTTCAGAGAATTTACAAGTACAATAATCAATGAATGCTGTGACTTTATATACACAACTCAAGGTCACACGTTTTGGATGTTTTCTAACTAATTTCTAACTGACTTCCTTATTTTGCGGAGAGCCAGTCATTTGTCCACTTGACAATTCTGTTGTAACAGATTTTCCTTTCCCGCCAGATACTTGTTGAGACATTGCTTGCCATTGATCATGATGATCAACATCTGATCATCATGATTTGATTTTGACTTCAACTGACCTTGACTGGAAATGTAAGCATTGTAGTAAATCTGTCAACTGTAGTAGTGACTACTGGTTGAGCTGCTGGTTGAGGTTTTGCTAGTTGAGGTTGAGCTTGAGCTCTGACATTATCTCTAACAGGTATGTGAATGTGTGATTCTTCTCTCTCTCCCCAGTCTCTCCTCCATTTCTCTTTCTGGGTATTGCCTGATTTTCATGTTTTATCGATAAAGATTTGCTGTGTTTTGTTTTTGGGTTCTGTATTGGATTGAAGAATTTGGATTTTTGTTGTTGCTGTTGTTGTTGTATTTTTTGTTTGTTTTTTGTGTTTTTGTTTTTATGATAGATGATTGAATGAATGATACAATGATTTTACTTAATTTCCTCAAAGTTTTGATCTTTTTGGGCTTAAATGTTGATTTTGCTCTAATGATTAATGGGTGAGATCAGGATGTTCTTTGTTTGGTTGATGAGAAAATTTAAGGGTGTAAAGGGAATTTGAAGGTTTTATATCTTAATGTGAACGTCATTTTGGTTTAAAAGAAGAAATTTGTCAAATCTATTACTAAAAATACATTCAGATTCATGGAGGACTTAAATTTTAGTTCCATAATGTTGCATTCTCCTCATGTATATGTATATATATATATATATAAGTTTCGTGTTTTTGTTTAGATCTAGAATTACATATATCATATATGTTTCTATTGATAGAATGGTCTGGTTTGATTTTATGTTGATTGCTTGGTTGCTTGCTTGGTTGACCATTTGACCTTGTATATTTGTATATGTAAATAGTTTCTTATTTCTTGATAGATATAGAAATAATAAAATAAGGATTAATTTAATGACTTATTTTTGTGTCTTTTTGTTATTTATATAGGTCAAAATGCAAAAAAGAAACATATTTCATTATTTCAATAAAAAGGATGATGGTGAGTTATCTAGTAGGCCAAATGCCCCATGTGATGTTCACACTTCAAGTTCAAGATCCTGGTTAATCCTGAATATTTTAGCATACCCTAGTGTTTAATCCTAGTTACTTCCCTAGTTACATATCTAACTTCGATCAAAGTTTTGATAATTTGGTTTAGGACAATGATTAAAAAAGTAAAAAAAAAAAAAAAAAAAATGAAAATTAAATACAAATGAAATAATCTAGAAAATGGTGAGCTAGTTAAAGGTAGAAAGGCATAGAATGGGGCTTTTAATAGTGAGGTTCTTGCTTTTGTTCAGAAACGGTTCAAAAGTGTAAGCCATAAGTGGGAAAATTATAAATGATTAACAACCAGCAAAATTTTTACGACACTTATAATAATTTGTTCGCTTATGGGGTTTACTTGAAACTTAAACTTTTATTGATGAAATTTATGATATTTTGAACTTTTTCTAAACAAGAGCAAGAACTCCACTATAAAAAGCTCTCATTATTTGACTTTTTTACCCACAACTAGCTCATATTCTTCTAGATAAATTCTTCGTATTTCACTTTCTTTTTGTTTTTTTACCGTTTTTATCTTTGATTTATTTATTTATTAATAAATCATGTCTGGTGATAGCTGGAACTCAAGGAATAAAAATCCTAATGGCGTTAACCATCATCAACCGAATTATCATAACTCTGACCGGTTTTTGATATGTAATCATATCTCATACACATTGTGACACTCATGCCTGAGAAATTGATCTTACATTTCACGCTTCAAAAGTAGTTCATTTAACTCACATTAATAATCCCTCCAACAACCATTTAATCCTTTCAATCCCTCATCTTCTTCTTCCTTACTCACCCTTAACTTGAAAAACTACTACAAATCCAAGAAGCCTTGAAGAACATTGCTTTACTCCTTTTCTATGTTCATGTACCAATTGCACAACCTTAAGCTCCGCGAGTTATAAATGATTATGCAATCTTACAATGCCATCAATGGATGCAATAACAACCCATTTAGCTAGGGCATGGACAAAATTGTATTCACTCTAATGTTAACATGGGGGCCAAGGGCTCCCCATGCTTAGCCAAATCAACTTGTTGCCCTAGTCTTAAGTCTCATTGATTTAGACTTTGATGATGAAGATAGCAATAAAGATTGTTCCATCGATTTGGTTTTTACTTTAGGGTAATGAAAAACCCAAACAATGAAGATGGAGAGTGTGAAGATTTTTTATGTTTTTAAGTTGTTTGAAGTCCTTTCATTTTTTTTAATAATTGTCGTTGTTTGCTTGAGTTGGCGGTCGAGTGATCGTCAAGTTTTTTATTGTTCTTGTTTTTTGTCAATTTTATTACTTTGTTGCAAGAAATTAATAAAAAAAAAAAAATAGTTTATTTACTAGATGACATGTTTGATTAATTTTCGATGCAACTTTCTCTGTATTTTTTTATGTGCATTCTGATTAATTAATTGTATACTCATTTATAACTATTTTTTTCTTTTAAGAAATTAAGAAATTAGGTTATTAAAAGCTCACAGAATTCCATAATAATACTAATTCGATTTGAGATCTCTTATATATGATTTTGACGAAGTTTTAATCACCTTTGATAAAATATAGATAATCAATATTGTTTCTTATTAACATAAATATAAGTTAATTTTTGTTTATTTAAGTTAATGTTATTTGGGAGGAAAACAAATAATTGGAATAAAAAGTTAAATTATAACCAATTTAGCATAATTTAAAATAACTTAGGTAAGTTAATTAGGGGGGTGTATTCAATTAGGATTCTTGAGGATATTGAAAGACATTATAAATCCTGGTGTATTCAATTAGGACATTTAAAGACTTTAAAAGAGTCTATATGAATCCAGTGGTATTCAATTAGGATTTCTATGGACTTTTAAATAATCCTTCCAAATTTGGGTGTATTGAATTGAGACTTTAAAAATGTCTACAAGAATCAAGGTGTATTTAATTAGGACTAGATTTTAAAGGATTTTCTTAGGTCATGGATTTTGGTGGACTTGATAGTGAGAGGTATAAGGGGGACGATCAATAGGTTTGTTGGGCTAGGATTTTCCGATGTAAGAAGTCTACTTTGCCTATGCAGTATTTGGGATTAACTCTTGGGGGTAGACCAAGTTCTAAGTTGTTTTGGGCTGAGATGGTTAGACGGGTTGAAAATCGTCTAGTGCCTTGGAAGAAAATCTTTCTTAATAAAGGGAGGCGTTTGGTACTTATTAAATCAGTTCTGTCCAGTCTTCCTATTTATTTGATGTCCATTTTCAGGATGTCGGTTTATATTGCTAATAAAATAGAAAGGTTACAAAGGGACTTCTTTTGGGGTGATGGAGTTAGAAAAAGAAAGATTCATCCAGTTAAGTGGGATATATTGTGTAAGAGCAAAAAGGAGGGAGGATTAGGTATCGGTTCCATTCTTTGCAAGAATAAGGCTTTATTAACAAAATGGGTGTGGAGGTTTGGGGTGGAGACAGAGTCGTTATAGAAGCATGTTGTTTGTGCAAAATACGGTATCTAGAATGACGTGTTAAAATGGGATTGGGCGTGTGGTGCTAGTAGTTCGGGATTTCCTAAGTATATTGCCAACTTGTTTAAAGAGGGTTCGATTTCGGCTCAGATTCTGAAAAAGGGTTTGACAGCGGCGGTGGGGAAGGGGGATAGAGTGAGGCTGTGGACTGACATTATGGTTGAGGGTTCTTCTCTTAAGGAAGCTTTTCCTAGAATTTTCGCTCTAGCGGAAGATAAAAAGAGTTGTGTCAAAAATATGGGAAAAGAGAAGGTTTGGTATGGAGATGGGATGTTTCTTTAAGAAGGAATTTGTTTGATTAGGAGATTTATCAGTGGAATTGTTTTGTTGGGTGTTTGATAGCTATCAAAATTATGGATACAATTGATGACTCTCTCAGGTGGGTTCATACTTCGTCAAGGCAATTCTCTGTTAAGTCTTTTCGGGTGCAATTGGAGGATGGTCAAAACCAGGGGAGGATGAACTTTAAGGACATTTGGCTGGGTATATGTCCTCCTAAAATAGAAATTTTTGTTTGGTAATTGCTCCATGGGAGGATTTTAGTGAAGGAGGTGTTGGCTAAATTTGGTGTGCTCCTGGACTCTAATTCGGTGTGTCCGCTGTGTCAGGCTGAATCAGAATCAAGTGACCATCTTATTTTACAGTGCAAGTGGACTTGGAGGGTGTGGTAGAAATGCATCAGCTGGTGGGGTTATTATTATTGTGCTCCCTCTTTTTTGATTGATTGGTGAAGAGGGTGGTCACTCTTGTGTACCCTTCCGAAAACAATTATAGCTTGGAATTCGTTGTTTTTTACGGTGGTTTGGTCTGTGTGGAAGGCGCGCAATAATTTGGTTTTCAAGGAGGGTACCGACAAACTTTACTCGTGTGGAGGACATGGTTCGATTCAGAGTCGGTTGGTGGTTTAAGCATTTTGGAAAAAGGGTCTTCGGATCCTATTACGCTCATTTTATTGAATATCATCGAGCAATGTTCAGAGGATGCTAAGAAGAATTCTAACAAGTTTGAGAAGTGGAAACCCCCGGTTAGTAATAACCTTTTGTTTAATGTTGATGGTTCGGTAAAGGGATCGCCTCGAGGGCGTTTTACGGGATCATTTTGGTAAGGTCTTGTGTCTCTTCTCTTCGTATGTAGGAATACAAGACGCTACTGCAGCTGATATCCTAGCCATTGCTAAGGCTTGTGAGTTGTTGCGGTCTAGACCAGAGTTGGCTGGAAGGAGTCTCTCTATAGCTAGTGAATGTAAAACTACAATGGACTGGGTGAAGAACAGGGGTATCGGTTGCACTAGTCATTCTCAGATACTGCAGTTTATTTGTAATAGTCTAGATAATTTCGGTCTGGCTTCTGTGGTTTACTGTCCTCGGGGTTCAAATTCATTTGCTGATAATCTTGCGAAAAAGGGAGCTGCTGCTGGTGAGCTCGTTTGCTGGAGTGTCTGATTCTCTACCTTTGGTTGTGGCATCCCCTGCTTCCTTTCTTTTTTTGTTCGTTTTGGCTGTGCTGTTTGGGTTTGGGTTTTCTGGTGTTTTTGTGGTGTTTGTTTTGTGGTTTGGTGTTGTTTTTTTGGGTTTGCTTTGCTGGGGTGTTGCCTTTGTTTCTTTGCGTTGCTTGTCCATTGGCTTGGTGCCTTTTAATAAATCCTGCCTTTTAAAAAAATAAAAATAAAAAAGATAGTGAGAGGTATAAATATCAAAGTCCATAACAAGTCCAACTATCTCTCCAAAGATTTTCATCGGTCTCTACCATCGTTCAATTGGGACTTTCCAGAAATCTTCTACTACACGGGTTAGTACATCTTCTACTCTTCAACAGCAAATTTTTTCAATTTTTTTTTTACTCTTTCAATTCTCCATAAGTTTTATCTATCAAATTCTTTTTTTTTTCTCTCTGTAATTCATTATTTCTTGTTTACTATTTGGAAAATGGAGTGATTTCTTGTTTTGTTTTTTCTGGGTTTGTCGTAGCTTTTGCTTTGTTCTTTTGTTGTGCTCCAAGAAATCACTAAAAGCTTTTGCTCTGTGTAATTGTTCTTTTGCTGTGCTTTGTTGGCCTTGATGTGGCTTTAATATAATCCAATGTTAAAAAAATACGATTTGGGTTTTTAGGGTTTATAGATTTCTGTAAATCAAATTCATCAACACCTTATCAATAGCAACAAATTAGCACATACATGTACAAATTGTTAGTTTAAGAGATGAATTTGTTTCTGGACAAGCACAATTGATTGTAAAAACTCTGCTGCTTGTAAGCCTGAGTTGGAAAAAAAAAAATTACTTACAACTTCTCCCTTGCTTGCTTTTGGTGTTATGCTTTGTCTTCCTCTTTCTTATAAAGACATAAGCTAAGGAAACATGTACCAAGAACATAGTTATAGAAAAAACAATAATTACAATGCTTCGAGAATTAAAGCCATCTCCATTGTCTGCATAAATCAGAAACATGTGCATATACAATACATAGTTATTAGAAGCTAGATCCAAATATTGTCAAATGATTTATATAGATTTTTATTATTGATAATTATAACGATGCTCTTGCTATTCGCAAGTGACAAGAAAAAAATCAAAAATGAAGTAATGATGAGAAGCAGAGTGTTGACACTTGACATAACATAGTACACCACTATCAAATACATATATATATTTGGGTTTGGCCAGTTCTCTTTTCTCTGTGAAAGAATATCTTATTATGTTATCTATTTATTATTGTTATTATTATTATTATTTGTCTTGTGAAGTGAGTTGTTGTGGACTGAACAAGTTTTCCAAATGCAAGAACAACAACGAACCGAGGCTAATGAATGGAGCGATGCTATAGCTTTGAATATGTGGTTGGATATAGGACACAATGATAACAATGAGAAACAATGAAGATGAGTTATGAATGAGAATATATATTTTTTGTTTTGAAATTGACAAAGTGTGTCGGGATTTATCCAAACTTACCAAGATCAAACATTCTATCATTGTAAGCACATGCTAAGGTTTAATAGTTGACTACTTGATTTATGTTCCATGAAATTCATACAAATTCATCCAATTTAATTATATATAATACAATATGGCGGTGGTATAGAAATTCATACAAATTCATGAGTCATGGCTAAACCATGGCCTACAAGCAGTCACCAAAGTGGGATCCGTCGAGCTTGAAACAAGTGTCGAAATTCATCCAATTTAATCTTCATTGCAGTGTTAATACTTTACCAGTGCAACAGTGTTCTTGTGTTTTTGGTGTACACAACAACATTATAGCCTGTTAGGAAAGAGGGTTCAATGTTAGTTCTTGGAATGATTGAAAAGTTAAGCATTGATCGGAATTTGAAAAACAACTCACGATAACTCGAACGTCTAGTCCAATAATACAAAGATGAATATGAGATGAACTATAAATACATGTTTACTATTCAAGTTACTAATGGTCATAGTTGTATATATTCAGATTTGCTCTCAATCTGTTAAGGGTATAAAAACTTGTAAGATACTTTCTAAGGGTTGAAATTATTTGTTATATAAAAATTATTTATTTATATATGTGTATATATATATATATATATCAGTCTTTCTATTATCAGTTCGAACTGATAAAAGTTATATCAATTCCTTGTATGTGGGCCACTAGATTTAAATACTTTGACTGACAAGTGCATACAGCCAAGTCAAAGTATTTAAATTCAGTGGCCCACATGTAAGAAACTGATATAACTTTTATCAATTCGAACTGATAATAGAATTTATGTATATATATATGGGTGAACTCCATAAGTAACCAAACAATTATGGCATTTATTGTTTTTGTCCACCATTATGATTTGTATTGTTTTTGTCAGATTTTCCACTTTTGGGACACAATTACCCTTCAGTTAAAAAGAATTAAAAATCAAAACACAATAAAATAAAACAAACAAATAAAATTACAAAATCAAAAGTAAAAGAATAGTTTGAAAGTGAAAAGTGAAAAACCGAAAAGTCAAAAACCAAAAACACAGTGAAACCCTTAACAGAGAACGGACGAGCAAGGACCAGATCCGGCAAGGACCCAGTTCCGGCGACGACCAACAACCGACGACGACGTTGCAGACGGAGACGGAGGGACGAGCAAGACCCAACCCGACCTGTACGTGTACCCGACGACCAAGACGACGACCGTGAAGACGAACGACTGGCCCGACCCGGTTTGATTTCACCCCGACAACGATTCGAACCCCACTCGGTTTGATTGGACCCCGACAGTGATACCACGGCGGTGTTGAAACCAAAAGGTGTGCAAATTTTTTTAGGGTTTGTTTTTTTTTTTCTATTTTTGTTTGCATTTGTGCATTTGAGATGGAGTTGATTTGAGATGGAGTTGATTTTATTGGATTTGGACTTCGAATTTGATTTCGATTTCGATGTCGATTTGGATTTGAGTCGATTTTGATTTAAATATATGTTGTTGTTTTTTATTTCGATTTCGAATATGATTTTGATTTTGATTTTGATTTGAAATAGAGTTCTTTTTTTTTCTTTCCTGGTTGTGTTTGATGCATGTGCTGTTAGGGTTCTTGGCCCTTTTGTTCTGCTGGCATATGAGATTTGACCCAGATCTCACAAACTGTTTGTCAGTTAGGTTTGGAAGTAGATGTGAACTGGTGTGTTTAATTGGTTTAATTGAATTGAGGGTGTGTTTAAATTATGTGAGCTGGTTTGTTTAATTTAATTGAGCTGGTGTGTTGAAATGATCTGAGGTGGTGTGTTTAAATCATATGAACTGGTGTGTTTAATTTGGCATGACTGGTGTGTGTTTAATATTTATGAACTGGTGTGTTTAATTGTTGTGAAGTGGTGTGTTTAATTGTGCATGACTGGTGTGTTTAATTCGGCATCACTGGTGTGTTTAATTGTTGTGAAGTGGTGTGTTTAATTGTGCATGACTGGTGTGTTTAAATCGGCATGACTGGTGTGTTTAATTGTGAAGTGGTGTGTTTAATTTTTGTGAACTGCTGTGTTTAATTTTTGTGAACTGGTGTGTTTAATTCGGCATGACTGGTGTGTTTAATTGTTGTGAAGTGGTGTGTTTAATTGTGCATCACTGGTGTGTTTAATTCGGCATGACTGGTGTGTTTAATTGTTGTGAAGTGGTGTGTTTAATTTTTGTGAACTGCTGTGTTTAATTTTTCTGAACTGGTGTGTTTAATTCGGCATGACTGGTGTGTTTAATTGTTGTGAAGTGCTGTGTTTAATTTTTCTGAACTGGTGTGTTTAATTTTTCTGAACTGGTGTGTTTAATTCGGCATAACTGGTGTGTTTAATTGTGCATCACTGGTATGTATAATTTTTGTGAACTGGTGTGTTTAATTCGGCATGACTGGTGTGTTTAATTGTTGTGAAGTGGTGTGTTTAATTGGGCACCATTGGTGTGTTTAATTATTGTGAAGTGGTGTGTTTAATTGGGCACCATTGGTGTGTAACTGTGTTTAATTGTTGTGAAGTGGTGTGTTTAAATGTTGTGAACTGGTGTGTTTAATTGGGCACCATTGGTGTGTTTAATTGTTGTGAACTGGGGTGTTTACTTTATTGAACCAAAGTTATTGTAAATTGTGCAGATGGAAAACATCGATTATGACGATCATTTGAAGGTAAAAAGGAATAAATGGAATCCAAAAGCTTTAATCAACGTCGGTGTTAGGTTGAAGAATATAGCTACAATAGAGGATATCTTACGGCTGGAAGGGAAGCACAATGAATTCATGAGGAGTTGTTTCAAGCACTTCAGCGGCTTCGCTACAAATTGGTTGTTTTCAGCTCAGATTGTGCACAACTTACTACTGAGGGAAATTACAGTAGATGGTGCAACAGAGAATGAACTGTTTGTGTCAATAGGTGGGAAAAAGGCAAGATTTGGACAGAGGGAATTTTGTATGGTTACTGGTCTACGGTTCGGTGAACTCTCAGACATTGTAAACAAGCCGTATGTGGGAAATGCAAACGGCATCCAGGAAAGGTATTGGCCTGGAGAAGAAGGCCACGAATTGAAATTGTGCACAGTGTATGATCGGTTTTTAGCACGCAACTTTCTAGAGCCCAACGATCCGTTGAAGATGGCACTGTTGCTGATAGCAAACAATGTTTTGTTTGGTCAGCCTTATGATAGAAAAGTCAGCAATTGGCTTTTCAATTTGGTTGATGATTTAGATGCATTTAATTCTTTTGCGTGGGGCCATTATGTATTCAAGATGACGATGCACTACATTAGGCATGGATTTCGATCAAGAAACACCAAAAAAGGGAGTGCCCCGGTCAGATACCACTTATATGGATTCCCATGGGCTATTGAGGTTAGTTTCGACTACTTTATTTCTTTATTTACTTTGGGCTTATAGTTATAAAAAGTTATTAACTTTTATAGTTGTCTGAACTTGTCAATTTCAGATATGGGCGATGGAGGCTGTACAGACTTTGATTAATGTGTTTGGCTCGAGATTAGATCATACTTTACCTAGGATGAGGCGTTGGACAATGCATAAGAGGCCTCATAAGTTTTTGAAAATATTTTCAGAAATTGAAGCAAATATTCGTAGTGGGCAGGTGGGTTATTTGCATACATACATATATTTATTAAATTTTTTTCAATATGTTAGGCCATTTATTATTATTACATTATTACAGGCTCAAGTGTTAGAGGTATTGGAGGCAACAGATGAGGAGGCTCAAAAAGATTACATGGTCGGAGTTGACTTCGATATGTCAGAGGGTCCGCAATTCATACCTCCAGTGGAAATGGAAACGAAGGAAGATAATGAATCGTTGGATGATGGTGATGATGGTGATGATGGTGATGATGGAGCACCAACATGGAAAACTGCAGTGAAGCGGAAGGCACCAAAAAAGAAGAAAGAGACATCGGCGAAGAAACAGAGGAAATCAATTCCAATCACTAGTCTTGATGAAGAAGATCCACTCCAGTCTTCATACTCAAGAGGATATACACCTTCTCCTCCTGAAGACTTTACAGCACGTGATCCACTTACACCTCATAACCAGTATACACCAGGGTATTCACTTACCCCTCCTCTTGGAGACATGCTACACCCAACTCCCTCACGGCGTCAGACTCGGTCATCCTTTCAGCAAAATCCCCCACCTATTCCATCCCGACAAGAACCTCGATCTAGGGTAATTACAGTACGATGTTGTTTTTTTTAATGTTATGTTTTCCTTTTATTATACATAACGACACTAATGTGCGTGCATACTGTAAATTTAAACTTAAGGGTAAGGGTGGTGATAAGGGTGGTGATAGGATCACTGAATTGTTGAAGGCAGTGAAGGCACTTCCGAATGAGATGGAACGCATTGTTAAACAAGAGGTCTTGCAACTCTCGCAACTTCCGGATGTGCTTAAAGCATTGGTGCAGGAGATAGGGCCGACCCGTGGTCAAACAAACAAAGAGGTATTCAACTTTTGCATCACTGGTGTGTTTAATTGTGCATCACTGGTGTGTTTAATTTTTCTGAACTGGTGTGTTTAATTGTGCATCACTGGTGTGTTTAATTTTTCTGAACTGGTGTGTTTAATTCGGCATAACTGGTGTGTTTAATTGTTGTGAAGTGGTGTGTTTAATTGTGCATCACTGGTATGTATAATATTTGTGAACTGGTGTGTTTAATTCGGCATGACTGGTGTGTTTAATTGTTGTGAAGTGGTGTGTTTAATTGGGCACCATTGGTGTGTTTAATTAGGCACCATTGGTGTGTTTAATTATTGTAAAGTGGTGTGTTTAAATGTTGTGAACTGGTGTGTTTAATTGGGCACCATTGGTGTGTTTAATTGTTATATATTATATGTATTATTGGTGTGACGAAGAAATGAAGAATATTTGCGAATATGATTGTTGCGTGTTGTAGGCACCTTTGACCGAAGTTACAGATCAGAGCTTGCATGTTAAGGAGGTGGGTACCACAGTGGCGATGGAGGTGCCTCCCGCAACACCGAAGGATGTGGCTCCCACTGTTGAGAAGGAGGTGGCTCCCACTCCTCCCATAGCAACGAAGGATGTGGCTCCCACTGTTGAGAAGGAGGTGGCTGGTTCAGTGCTTGTTAGTAGAGATATGAGTTACAACTATGCTGTGGAGCAGGATCGATCGATCCGAGTCAGGCTTCGATCCGCATATTGCAAGTCTCCTTTTCTTGACCCGACACGGGCATCTGAGACGAAACGTGAAGGTCAGAAGCAGAAATATGAGGCATTCAAGAAGAAAACAAAACCGGTTAGGTGTGTTGTTGTAATTATATATTTTAGATGTTGAGTTTTATTATGATCAAAATTGAAACGATTTGGTGTGTTTACGTTGATTTCAGGCGAAACGTGGGAACGGAGGAGGCCGTTGAGCAGTCATTTTTCTTCGAATTAGAAGAACCGAAGAACTGGTTGTCCACTAACGTAAGTATACATTTTGTTCATTCTATTTTTTTCTTTCCGTATCTTTGTTTTCTTCATCTTGTATCCGTTGTTTGATACAGCACATTGATGCATACATGAGCTTATTGGCAAAAAGACGGGAATCGGATCCGGACAACTTCAGACATAGCTTAGTTCTATTGTCTTCTGAATTTTATGTAAGTTTGATAATTAACTTGGAATGTGTTTTTGTCTAGTTTTGAAATGTATGATATCAATTGTCATTGACTCACAATTGTTGTTTGTTTTAGACAAAACTAAATGTCGAATGGAAAAGTATAATTGAGGCGGATAAAGAAGCCGAAACTTCATTCGATGTACTTGGTTTCGATTGTCCACCAGATTGGATTGAATACGGTTGTGGAGGCAGACCAGGATGGGGACAACCATGGTGGTTGTATACACAAGTGAGTTGAGAGAATTATTTTTGTCTTTACTCTGTACATATCTTTTAATCACTTATTGTAAATTGTGATTTGCGATTTGAATGCAGTTGTTGATTCCGTGTTGTGTTGGGGAACCCGATGGGCATTGGATTTTATGCAAGGTGGATCTACTTGACCGTCACATTTCCATATGTGATCCGACTGGGGCAAAGAAAAAGAGCAATTAAGGCGAGCGTTTTAAACAAGTCATGCCCCTTAGGCAACTAATTCCAAGCATTATGAACAAATGTGGTTTCTATTCAAACAGGGGCGAAGTACCACGAGGAAGTATTTTTAGTGTTGGCCGACAAATTATTCCGCAACAGGTTGACAATTGCAGTTGTGGAGTATTCATTTGCAAGTATGCTGAGACCGCCATTGTGAAGTCCGCTGATTGGAACTGGGGACAGAAGGATATGCCCAAGTTCCGAAAAGAAATTGCATTCGACATTTATAATAATAGTGTGTCATTTAAGTCTCCCATAGATTTGTAGATTTGTTTACAGTCCTTTATCCATTTTTGGGATGATGGTTTTAATTAATGGTTTTGAATTCTGATATGTTATATGTAAATGAATTTTAGTGGGAAAATTGGATAGGATAAAGGACTGTATTTTGATTAATAAACTCCTGACTTCTGTCCATATTTTAGTAAAGAGGAAATGTGTTTAATTGTTTAATTGTTTACAATCAATGTGTTTCATTGTTGAATAGCAGTGTTTAATTATATACCACTGGTGTGTTTAATTGTTTACCACCAGTGTGTTTAATTCTTTTCAACCGGTGTATTTAATTCTTTTGTACTGGTGTGTTTAATTGTTGAATAACACCGGTGTGTTTAATTGTATACCACTAGTGTGTTTAATTTTTTTTAACAGGTGTGTTTAATTCTTTTGTACCGGTGTGTTTAATTGAACAGCACCACAGTGTGTTTAATTGTTGAATAACACCGGTGTGTTTAATTGTTTACCACCAGTGTGTTTAATTCTTTTCAACCGGTGTGTTTAATTCTTTTGTACTGGTGTGTTTAATTGTTGAATAACACCGGTGTGTTTAATTGTATACCACTAGTGTGTTTAATTTTTTTTAACAGGTGTGTTTAATTCTTTTGTACTGGTGTGTTTAATTGAATAGCACTAGTGTGTTTAATTGTTGAATAACACCGGTGTGTTTAATTGTTTACCACCAGTGTGTTTAATTCTTTTGTACTGGTGTGTTTAATTCTTTTGTACTGGTGTGTTTAATTGTTGAATAACACCGGTGTGTTTAATTGTATACCACTAGTGTGTTTAATTTTTTTTAATAGGTGTGTTTAATTCTTTTGTACTGGTGTGTTTAATTGAATAGCACCAGTGTGTTTAATTGTTGAATAATACTGGTGTGTTTAATTGTTTAACACTAGTGTGTTTAATATTATTGTGAAGTAGTGTGTTTAATTGTTGACCACTGCTGTGTTTAATTCTTTAGCAACGGTGTCTTTAATTGTTCATTACAACCGGTGTGTTTAAGTTTTTTACCACTGATTAAGTCTGTTCCATGTAAGGACTAAGTAAAAAAAAAATCCAAATGTGTCGTTGATGCGTACCGCGTAATGTAGGCATGGAGTACTGCGTGTGTACCGCGGTAATGCGGGTGGTTATCTCTGCCCGATTTCGCGGTACGTGTCGTTCAAGTAAACCGCGAACAAACCGCGGGAACTGAACCTGGGATCGACTGCCTAAAAACGCGGTACGTACGTTGATGCGTCCCGCGTAAATTGGAAATATTTGTGCATTTCATTCCACTAAGTAATACGACCACGTTTTGGCCACAAACGTGGTATTCGCGGTACGTTAGTTGAAGCGTGCCGCGAAATCTTCGTAAATCAGGTTAAATAGGGAAGTTCTGCGACTGCACCTACCACTTCCCTCTCTCTCCAAATTCAAAAATCTCTCTATCAAGGAAATCTCGAAGAGTCGATTGGTAAGTGTTCTCTCTCCGAAATCTGTTATTTTGTCTTCCAATCCATACCTACCCTATATTCAGTCGTGATTGAGCCATGTTAGGGCATAAAATTGTGGAAATTTTCTTGTTTAGGGTTTCGTTTTTTGGGGGTTTTGCTCGACCGGGATTCAATTCGTCAGGGATTCGTGTTTTTGGTGTTTTTCTCTCCCAATTCACGCCGGCAAGGAGCAAGGGTCAAGGAGACTGGTATTTTTCTATACATTCATGTTGGTTGGTGTTATTCAGCATTTCCTTAGCTTCTTCCATGTGTTTTTTCAACTCCATGCATTTTTTCGAGTCATAAAGGTTTTCTATACATTCATGTTGCTTGGTTGAAAGAAAGTTTATTAGTGAATGCCCTTAGCTTGAGAATGTGGAGAAAGAATTATCCCCTTCAACATCATCGAGTTCAGAATTGTCACAAACTCATTCTGTACGGTCAATACATGTATGATTAAAGTTAATAACTGAATGTGGGTTGTGTTGAATTTTGGTTATTATTGTTGTTTTTTAAAAATTTTTGCTTGCTTGTCACATTTGATTCCATTTCCATTTTACTGTTGTACTCAATGCGAATGTCATCATTGATGCCTGGTATGATATGTATAAACTGCTGTTATTTCATTTTTCAATATTGTATCTTTGTGCTTTTTGATCAAGCAGTAGAATTTTAAGGGTGGTTGTGCTTTGTGTGGCTAGTGTG
This sequence comes from Acer saccharum, assembly GCA_030490815.1. Lineage (NCBI taxonomy): Eukaryota > Viridiplantae > Streptophyta > Magnoliopsida > Sapindales > Sapindaceae > Acer > Acer saccharum. The sequence continues at coordinate 14,381,670 of CM059869.1, forward strand.
TGTTTTTGTGGAAGCGTCACAGTTGAAGAAATGGGTAAAGCCCGTTCAAAGAAAACTCCTCCTCTTGGAAAAAGGAGTGTAGGGTCAGGATCTCAGAATCAGGGAGTGTGTGTGAGAAACCGTGACTACTCCAGGAGGATGGCCAAGATTAATGCTGCTCAGTTCATATTTGAAAGGGGTATTTATTTGGATGAACTTAAGCACACATCGGTCCCGGAGATTGTGGTACAAAGAGGATGGGGAGATTTTGTGAAAGCCCCGGGGATGTCAAATGCCACTGTTGTGAAGGAGTTTTACGCGAGTATGGACCCGGACAAAGTTAAGAAAAGGGGCGCAGTCTTGGTGAGGGATGTGGAGGTTAGGATTACACCAGTGAAGATCAATTCCCACTTCAACACTTTGAATTATGATGATCTCAGTAGTGGGTTTACTGCTTCAAATTTGATGAAGTCGGCGTTAGCCAAGACGCTCCGCGGGACAGAGGATGACCGTTGGGACAGCAAGCATAAGTTGAAGCAATCACAGCTCCCTCATTTGTTAGCATTTTGGAATATTTTCCTCGCATACTCCCTCATGCCAGCACTCCACAGGACCACCTTAGGAGAGGATCGGGCACGGTTACTTTACTGTTTTTTTGCAGAGACGAGGATAGACATAGGGCATGTGATACACAATGCCATCATTGATGCTGGGAGGATCAATGTCCGTCCAGATGCGAAGTTGAGGCCTATTATTTTTCCCAGCCTCATCACTGCCCTTCTGAAAAAGGAAGGAGTGCCAGACCTTAACACGGATGATATAAGGTCCAACACAATGGGTGACCTCAATTTGAGATCTTGGCAGGACATCGCCATCAAGACCAAGGGGAAGAAGAGACAGAGGACTAGCGGAGGTAAGTCTAGTGCCGCCGGGTCCGTCCTGAGGATGAGGATGCAGAGTTTGATTTTGAGGGTGCTGAGCTAGGGTCTGATGATGAGGATGACGACTATGAGGATGTTTCTAGTGGTTCCAAGCTGGATCAAGTTTTATCTACAGTGAAGGAGATCAAGGAGCGAACGGAAATGCTCCACAAGAGGATGGACTTGTTCGAGGCTGAATTGCGACATCACAGGGATGATGCAGCTGACATTAGGAAGGAGTTACGCTTGAGGCCGTATCATAGGAGGAGGCCAGCCTCATCTGCTTGATTTTTATTGCACTGTCACATCTTTAATTGATATTCAATGCATGTGTAGTTATTATATTTTTACATTTTGGATATTGTAGCTGTTGTAGTTGATATTTTGGATTTTATTGTCAACCGAGGCGAAACTCATTTCAAGTTGGTTGTCCGTAGGCAATCAGGTTGGTTGTTGTGTTGCACGCCACCACAAAACAAAGTGTGTCCATTCACACATCTCATCTCATACGTTCTTCTCTCCATATTCAATTTTGATTCTCAAACAAATGTTTTTTACTAACAAAATAATTAACTCGCAGCTTAAGCAGATAATCCAAGCTAAGTATATTATAGTCAGAATTATCAGAACTTGATAGAACAATAAAAACAAACACAGTTGAGTACTAAACAGTACCAAATACTAATTTAAGCTATAGCTCATTCGTCCTCCTGCGAGCGCAACCTAGCCAACTTGTTAGTCACAACAACATCAAGCTGAGAAGCTCTCTCCACAATCTCTCTACGCTTCTTTGTTGACATGTCATGTGCAATCTCGGCACAGTAAGTCCTGGTCACAATAAACACACCAAGGCATATCACATTATACACACCTAGGCAAATAAATTAAACACACCAGCCAAATAAATTAAACACCAGCCAAAAAAAATTAAACACACCAGGCAAAATAATTAAACACACCAGGAAAAATAATTAAACACACCAGGCCAAAATAATTAAACACACCAGGCAAAAACATTAAACACACCAGGCAAAATAAATTAAACACACCAGGAAAAATAAATGAAACACACCAGGAAAAATAATTAAACACACCAGGCCAAAATAATTAAACACACCAGGTAAAAAACATTAAACACACCAGGCAAAATAAATTAAACACACCAGGCAAAATAATTAAACACACCAGCCCAAAATAATTAAACACACCAGGCAAAAAACATTACACACACCAGGCAAAAAACATTAAACACACTAGGCAAAATAAATTAAACACACCAGGCAAAATAATTAAACACACCAGGCCAAAATAATTAACCACACCAGGCAAAAACATTAAACACACGAGGCAAAATAAATTAAACACACCAGGAAAAATAAATGAAACACACCAGGCAAAATAATTAAACACACTAGGCAAAAAAACATTAAACACACCAGGCAAAAAACATTAAACACACCGGGCAAAATAATTAAACACACCAGGCCAAAATAATTAAACACACCAGGCAAAAAACATTACACACACCAGGAAAAAAAAACTAAACACACCAGGCAATATCAATTAAACACACCGGGCAATTCAGAACTGAAATTAATATGGGAGCATACCTCATTCAACATCAATGTTTGGATCCATAAGGTTATCATATGGCCGTGTTGGACACGTCCTTATGTTGTGTCCCTCTTGTCCACATGAGTGGCATTTACGACGTCGGCGCGGTTGTGGATCTGGTTGTTGGTCCGCAACATTTGGTTGTGGATCTGGTTGTGGGTCCACAACATTTGGTTGCTGATCAGCTGGGGGGTTTGGACAATTTTGTCTGTTGTGCCCAGATTTCTTACATATGGTACAGTACCTAGTTGTAGGACCATGCTCGCCTGCAGATGGAACCCTTTTCTTTCTCGGCCTACCGGCTTGAGGTCGCCACTCTGGTGGAAGAACAACTTCGGAACGTACTTCCTCAGGAGTATTCCATTCGCTTGGGTGTCCAACGGGAAAGATGACACCAGAATAGCTTTCCAACCAGGTGCTTGTTTTGTAGAAATCAGAACAGAAGTCTCCAAATTTTTTTTACAAAACCTGTAAACACAATCAAACAAATATACATATGTTATGTTTAACAATTATAAACAAATGAATATTAATATCCATAGGAGAGGAGAATATATACCTTATAGCAGCTAATGCATGACAACAAGGTAATAGGTCATTCTGAAATTCCCTACAAGTACAGGTCTTCTCATATAGGTTTACTAACCCATCTTTCTCACCGTCCTTCACATTGAAATTTACATGATCAATTGGACGCACCGTGTACTTATGTGATTTTTCATTCTTTTTGGTTAATTTTTGGGTAGCCCACTGGGAGAGTTGTGTTGTATTTTTGGATGCGGCTTCACGTCGGTCATGAAACCATTTTTGCATCATATCTCTAATGTATTCAACCAACATTGTTATTGGCAACTGACGAGCGTGCCGCAAACAATTGTTCATGCACTCAACGATGTTGGAAGTCATCCCCCGATAACGCCTAACCGGACAGTACGCACGAGACCATCTATCAGGCCCAGCTCTCATTAGATATTCATAAGCTCGTTTGTTTACGCCACTCAGCTCCTGCATCTTCTCCAAGAACTCTGATTGTCGATGTGCCCTTGAAGCTTCATGGAACAAATTGCATACAACGTGGCTTTTGAATCTGTTCTTAAGGTTTATGTTCATATGAAAACCACAAAGGCCATGTGTTATTTCAGGGTACTCTTTACCCATTGCTACCTTGATTGCAGGACTGCGATCGGAAATGATGATACAATTCGCAGGACATCCTATTGCCTTTCTCAACTCCTTTAAAAACCACGTCCATGAATCCTCGCATTCAACATCACCCCAACCATAAGCTAGAGGGAACACCTGATTGTTTGCATCTTGGCAAGCTGCAATAAACATGACACCGCCAAACTTACCCTTCAAATGAGTTGCATCAATGCAAATTGCAGGTCGTATGGCTGTCCGAAACCCAACAAGTGAAGCACTGAGAGCAATAAACAAATATTCAAATTGTTGAGCAACGTTTGTCTTAATTGCTGTTATAGTACCAGGATTCACGAGCTTCAATTGGTGGCAGTATGCAGGTAACAACTGATATGAAAGATCAGGAGGACCAAAAACGTTATCTTCAGCAACTTGTTTTGCCCTCAATGCCTTTGAATACAATAAACCAAGTCCATGTTCCACTTGCATATCAACCATGATTTCTTTAGGTTTCAAAGATCGACCACTAACTGTAAGTTTCGGTGCAAGTATTTCACCAATAAGCCATGCGCTTGCTTGACGGTTACGGTTGTGCAAATCATCAATTGTACAACTATGCTCTTCCTCAAATTTCCGAACTACCCAATAATTTCCACCTTCCATCTTACCTGCACGGAATTGAAATTTGCACTCGAGATCCTTGCAGCCAACTTCATATCTACACAGGCTTGACCTTGTGACCCGGGTTTCAAAATTCTCGTTCAGCGCGTAACGTTGCACCGCAAACTTCAAAGCTTTTTTTGTTTGGAACATCCCACCTTTGGATAAGCGGTTACACGAACTAGATTCCTCTGTTCTAACTACTTCGAAAGAGTAGTTTGAAGCTCCAGGAATTATCTAAGGTTGGGAGACTGCAGTTCCGGACCCATCGCCAACATTAATGGCATCATGTTCACATGCATCTCGATTTGGACCACCAATTACCGGTGGCATTGACCCGCTACGACCACCCTCTGATGGATCCGATTCCATTCCATCATAATGTGCTGGGTCATCATTCACACCCTCACGACTTCCACTGTGACCATTGTAATCTTCGTCGAAATCATCTAATCCATAGTCAGTATGGGGATTGTAATCTGGGATCGATCTCTCATCCTCGTTACACCATCCTAGCATCACTTCATTAATGGTTGGGTCCTCATAAATTATAGGGTTCACACTTGGGGTTTCAACAGCATGGTTCGTTGTTGGTATAGAACCCACAACGTTGTTGCTTCCACCGGCTGATTGAAACTGTGCTGCCAATTGCTGTCTAAAGCTTTGATAAATAGGTTGATCGGTACAAACACCCACATGACCAGGTTCTACACTAACTTTCTCAACAACACTACATACACCTCCGGAACATGTCCATCATCACACAACAACATTTCCACATCACTATCATCTTTAATCTTAGGTCGGGCAGGCCTAAGCCTAACACCGGTATCAACCAAAGTTCTTAAGTCAATGGTAAACCTTGTTAAGTCGATATTCGCAACGCCTTGTACCAACCTAGACAACTCAGCATACGTCAAATTCCTATTAACTTTTTTCAACTCTGTTTCACCACCCTCGTAAAAGTTCCCCACCCATTTCCCACCATACGTGATTACCAGTTTCGTTGGCTCCATTCCTACATTTCAACCAATGAAGGTCTCACATTAAGATTTAAATTTATTAAACACACTAGGGAAACAACAAATAAATGTCCATGGGAAAACCAAATTAAACACAGCAGGGCAATCACATTAAACACACCAAGGCAAAAAAATTAAACACACCAGGCAAACAAAATTAAACACACCAGGCAAAAAAAAAAAAATTAAACACACCAGGGCAAAAACATTAAACACACCAGGGCAATCACATTAAACACACCAAGCCAAAAAAATTAAACACACCAGGCAAACAAAATTAAACACACCAGGCAAAAAAAACAAAATTAAACACACCAGGGCAAAAAAATTAAACACACCAGGGCAATCACATTAAACACACCAAGCCAAAAAAATTAAACACACCAGGCAAACAAAATTAAACACACCAGGCAAAAAAAAAAAATTAAACACACCAGGGCAAAAAAATTAAACACACCAGGGCAATCACATTAAACACATCAAGCCAAAAAATTAAACACACCAGGCAAACAAAATTAAACACACCAGGCAAAAAAAAAAAATTAAATACACCAGGGCAAAAAAATTAAACACACCAGGGCAATCACATTAAACACACCAAGCCAAAAATATTAAACACACCAGGCAAACAAAATTAAACACACCAGGAAAAAAAAAAAAATTAAACACACCAGGGCAAAAAAATTATACACACAAGGCTAAAAAAATTAAACACACCAGGGCTAAAACAATTAAACACACCAGGGCAAACAAATTAAACACATCAGGGCAAACAAATTAAACACACCAGGGCAAAAATATTAAACACACCACCCAAAAAAAATTAAACACACCGTGGCCAAAAAATTAAACACACTAGGGCAACAAAAATTAAACACACCAGGGAAAAACAATTAAACACACCAGGAAAAAAAATTATACCAAGGCAAAAAAATTAAACACACCAGGGCAAAAAAATTAAACACACCAGGGAAAAACAATTAAACACACCAGGCAAAAAATTAAACACACCAGGGCAAAAAAATTAAACACACCAGGGCACAAAAATTAAACACACCAGGGCACAAAAATTAAACACACCAGGGCATATCACATTAAAACACCAAGACATATCACATTAAACACACACCAGGGCAAAAATATTAAACACACCGGGGCAAAAAAATTAAACACACCACGTAACAAAAAATTAAACACACCAGGGCAAAAACAATTAAACACACCAGGGCACAAAAATTAAACACACCAGGGCATATCACATTAAACACACCAAGACATATCACATTAAACACACCAGGGCAAAAAAATTAAACACACTAGGGCACATCAATTAAACACACCAGACTAAACCATCTCCTTCAACCTTAGTTCATCATAACATCTGCATATGAAACAAATTAAAATAGGGTTTCTAACACAGAAAACATACCTCTTGAAGAAGGACCTAGCGCATCTTGATTCATTTTGAAAAAAACAAAGCCGAAGCCAAATTTTTGAAATACGAATCCAAATCCATCAGATTCAAAGCAAAATCTCAATCTGTTATATGGGTTTTGCAGTTTCTGAAGAAACGAAAATGGGTTCGCATTTTTTGAAGAAAGGATAAATGGTAGAGATTTAAAACCGATTTTTCAGAAATGGGTCACCGACGGTTGAAATGGGAGACCGGCGGTTGAAGATAAACGTAAATGGGAGACGGGAGACAGGACATTTGAAGAAATGGAAGAGAAGAAAAAATTTCACAGAAAATCAACGGTGACCGCGAAAGAGAAGAGAGAGAACGATGAAATTGAAGAGAGAGACGGGGGAGACAGGATATTTGAATGTTTTTAAGACAAAATAATAGTAAAATTTAATAATGCAATAAATTAGAGACTCTTTTTAAGACAAATAATAAAAATGAATAAATGAGGGGTAATAATGTCCTCACAGCAAAAGTAATGACAAAACAATAAAAACCATAATGCTGGACAAAAACAGTGTGAGACCATAATTTTTGACTATTAACCCCTATTTCCTCTATATATATATATATATATATATATATACATACAAATATAGATTTACTGGTGTATCAAATTTTGCTCATTCCAACTTCAAAGGTTTTTTTTTTAATTAGCTATAATTAGCTACTCTCTGATCAGTTGTTCTTATGATAACAAATTCACCTTGATACGTTAGAGATAAGTCAAAGATATCAAATCCATGAAAGTCCATGGATGTCTAAATAAATCCATAAAAGTCTGAGATAGATGTCTAAACAAATCCATAAAGGTCCGAGATGGATGTCTAAACAAATCAATAAAAATTCATGTAAATCTATAAAAGTCTGTAGAAATCCATGAAAATCTGTCACTTAAAAAATGTCTTTAAGTCTTTAAATGTCCTCAAGAATCCTAATTGAATACACCCCCCCCCCCCCCCCCCCCCCCCTTAGTTTAGTTGTATAGTATATATATCAATATAAATAATTAATGAGTGGTGCTATTGGCACACCCCCTACCTGTCTATTTATGCCCCACTTTTTTAATTATCTAGTATTCTTTTTTTTTTCCTTTATCAAAATTACTTAAAGAGACATATAATTTAAGAAAAAAAATCTTCTACAAAAGGTAATCTATTAAAACCCCACATAAAACTTTTTTGTATTCCGTTTTTGAAAAAAAAAAAAAAATCTTAACTCTAAAACCCTAAAATTTGCCTCTTACACTCATACAAAATATTATAGAAAGTCTAAGAAAGATATCCAGCATATGTAAGCTATCTTTATGTCGAAGCAACCCTATTATTTTTTTCTTTTCCACCATGAAATAAGAAGAAGAAATAAAAACCAAAAAAAAAAAAAAAAGAATGAATCATTTAATGGAGTTGAGAGATAGACGAGAGAGACGTATACAGAGACCAGAGATAGAAATATCAGAGATGTGGTGTATTACAATATTTAGTTGGAAAAATAAGTAAACATAGTAGTTTTGGAAATAAATCAAAAAAAATAATAAAAACATTTAATTTTATTTAATTAAATCAAAATTTTAAAAAATGGAAAATAAATAGACCGGTATGGGTGTGCCAATAGCACCACTCATAATTAATTCTATATTATGTCATGCATTGTTTCAACACATACTCTACATCATATATAAAAATATAAAAATATAAAAATAGCTTTTTCTCACCGGGAGCCATCATGTGTCCATATATAATTACGTAATTCTATATTCTATATGTTGTGAACTTTGATCACAAAACAATCATAAGGTTGTTTTCGAATTTTCAGCTAATTAAAATGCATATACATTATCCGCACTAAATAAAAGTATTTCGGTATATTAACTAAATATAATAAACTTATAAGATTTTGTCATGTGTGCCAACACATATTTAATATAAATTAAATATTCTTTTTTAATGTTGAACATGTTAATATATTTTGGTTTTTAACATATGTTGTTCTTGTTCTTTTCAACCAGGTTGTGCTGGCTAAACAAGCGTGGAGATTGGCTATTGGATCAGAGTCTTTGGCCTTCAAATTGTTAAAAGCAAATACTTCAAAAGAGAGGAGTTCTTGACTACTCAATTGAAGCCAGGTTGCTCACACTTGTGGAGGAGTTTAATTTAGGGAAGGGAATTGCTTCTTAAAGGCATCCGAAGGAAGGTAGGGAATGGGGAAGACATTTTGGATTTTAAAGATCATGGATTCTGTTACTTGCACAATTGGATCAAAGAAGAAATGGTACTAGTTTACTTCAAGAGAAACCAAAATCACCAAATATCATAGTAAACTAACACTTAATTTTAGGAATAAACTCTTCTGATATTATTTCATTACAGTAAGTCCTAATTTATACAGCTAAATTGATGAACATGAAATAACTAAAAGACATCTAATTAGATTGGGTAACTGCAATCTAATCTTTATTTAATCTAACAATTATCAAAAACTATTCCTATCTTATTTAATCTAACAATTATCAAAACTAATCCTAAAAATCTAAAAACTAATTTTATCTTTTATTTATTTTGACTTGCACGTAACATTCATTCCCCCTTAAAACATCATTGTCCTCAAGGATATTGATTGATGGAGAAAATCTTATCATCTCACTCCTTCAGCCACTTTCCATTTGTTAAATTTGCATCTTATTCATCGAACTAGATTCTTTCAAAAAGAAATAATTTTTTGCATTTGTGGTTAGGTCCAAATTTCTTATTGTAGATAAAGCACAAGCCTTTTTCCTTCATTTTCTTCAATTCATTCGGACTCAATATTGTAACTGATGAAGAGCTGTTCTTGTACATCGTTCGTTTGTTCGAAATGAGCCTCTTCATGTCTATTTGAATTGAACCATATGAAATTGAAAGTGGAGTTGACTTGGACGTTTGTACATCCACCGTTGTCGGGTTTGATGCTTGAACATCAGTCGTTGATGCTTTGCAAATTTGAACATAGTGTTTGATTGCAAAACCATCAACTTGTAGATCTGATTGTTTATGAGCACGAATCTAAGATTCAAAGAGTTGCTCAAAGCGAGCATTCAAGGCCAAAAAGATTTCTCTCGTCTCCTTTCGGAGTGTTACCAAAGAAATCTCCAAACGCACTAGCCTTTGATCCATAACCGGCTCTGATACCAACTGCTACATGCAAAAATGGATCATAGAAGAAATGGTACTGGTTTACTTCGAGAGAAACAAAAATCTCCAAAATGTCAGAGTAAACTAACACTTAATTTTAAGAATAAACTCTTCTGATATTATTTCATTATAGCAAGTCCTAATTTATATAGCTAAATTGATAAACATGAAATAACTAAAAGACATCTGATTAGAATGGGTAACTGTAATCTAATCTTTATTTAATCTAACAATTATCAAAAATAATCCTAAAAATATAAAAACTAATTTTACCTTTTATTTATTTTGACTTGCACATAACAGATTCCTAGGCCAAGTTCCTTCAAACCTATCTCATTCAATGAGGAAAAGGTGTTGAAAGTGGCATATCTCTTAAATGCTAATAGGAATGGGACGGTGGGACTCGAGAAAGATTGATCAGCATTTCGTAAAGGGTGATAAGGATGTCATCCTTTCCATCCCTCTGGGTTTTAGATAAGGCACTAATTCCTTACTTTGGCATTATGGGAGAAAAGGAAACTATGAAGTTAAAAACGGATATAGGTTTGCTATCGAAGATAAATATCAAGAATCCTACTCCAACTCTGCAGCCGATAAGAAATGGTGGATATCTCTGTGGAACCTGAATATTCCTCCAAATGTGAGAATCTTTGTGTGGAGAATTTGTCACAATGTCATTCCTTCATTGTTTAACCTTGGCAAAAGGAGGGTGGTTAATGTGGCTTATAGCAGATGTAGGGTGCATGTTTTGGGAAAAAATAAATCGTTTTAAAAGGCTGGAATGCTATAATGTTCTAAGGGGTACTCTGATTGCAACAGTTAACAAGGAAGAGTTAGAATTAATATGCATGATTTTGTGGAGTATATGGCTGAATCGTAATGACTCGATTCGTGGTGGCAAGACAAAATCAGCTGAGGATCTGGTTAGCTAGGTGTCAGGCAGGGCCAGCCCTAGGGTGGTGCACCAAGTGCAACTGCCCTAGGCCCCAATTTTTATTATTTTTATTAAAGTTAATATTAGAGGTGTCAAAAGGGCCGGGTCGGCCCGTACCCGTTACGGGCTTTACCCGTTTCCGTACAAGCCCACCCGGCCCGGCCCGGCCCGTCACATTGAGGGCCCGGGCTTGGCCCGAGCCCGGGTAAGAGGGCGAGCTTGGACATATATTTTAGGCCCGTCGGCCCGGAGGGCCGAGAGTGAGGGTCGGATTAGGCTTATAGTCTAAAGCCCGTCAAGCCCGTCGGATAGGGTGGTTGCCACCAAAAAAAAAAAAAAAAAAATCTACAACCATTTTTCTAATAAGATTATTTATTACTAAATATTCATAAACTAAATGAGGACATTATTATTCAATTAAAATAATGTTTGTAGTATATTTTATGAATGAGGACTTATTCCTAGTTTATTCAATATTCATGTAATTTATTTTATGAATGTTTGTAGTATATTTGTTAACTAAATAATAATAGTGATTTATTTATTTTGATGAGTGACTTTATTCATTTGATATTTGAATTTCTAAGTATATTATTCCATTCAAATATATAGTTTATTTTTGTGATGTAAAATAATAATTTTTTTGGCGGGCCGACCCGCAAAGCCCGTACCCACCCGGCCTTCAAATGGGCTTGGGCCTTGGGCCGGGCAGGGCTTAAAAATATGCATGCGGGCCGGGCTTGAGGCCCGGCCCTCAATGTTGAGGGCCGGGCTTTGCCCGACCCGTAAGCCCTCATGGACAATTTTTAGATGGGCCGGGCGGCCCAGGCCCGGCCCATTTGACACCTCTAGTTAATATGTAGTATTGGGTTTTGAGTACATAAGTTTAAGCCTGATGTGAGTTGTTATAGTCCATAGAAAAAAGAATCAACTCTGAAGGGCCCAATTCATTTGTTTTGTAATTATATGTATAGAATATATTAAAAAAATTATGGGGCCCATTTTGTGACAATACCTTATTCCTCATTTGACATGTCATGGGACCTATTTTCCCATATTTTACATTTCGCCTCGGGCCTCAAAAACGTCAGGGGCGGCCCTGGTGTCAGGCCTTCTACTGAAGTTCCAAAATACGTACACGAATGGTTTTGAATTCTAATTCATAGTCTTCTCCCAATATCTGTACTGTTTGGCAACCTCCTCCTGCGAGGTGCCTGAAGGTTAATACAGATGATGCTATAATAGGAGATAAAGGTTTCATTAGAGTGGGTGTGGTTATAAGGGATGATAGCATCTTGATTGTTGCTGCGTCTTCTAAGATTTTGGTGGGGAATATCCAGGCTAAGATGGGGGAGCTTCTAGCTCTGAGAGAAGGTTTGTTGTTGGCTAAGATTCTGGGTTGTAGAGTAATGTTGGCAGAGGTGGAAGCTTGTAATGTAGCCTCATTTGTTATGAAGGAGAATACTCATCGTGGAGAAGCTGAGATCATTATCAGAGACATTAAAGCCATGTTTGAGGAGGGAGTAAAATGTTAGGCTATTCCGCGCTCAAGAAATGTCAGGCTATTCTGCACATAATCAAAACACAATCAATAACAAGGACTATACCATTGCAAATACAGCTTCACTTCACCCGTAATGGTTTGAGTCAGAGAGGATCCTAACGAGAGTTGGTTTACGATTTATTGATGGGTAATGAAACATGAATGATACAAACAAATTTAGACTCATTTTCTCAACAAATTTATTTATCAACTGTAATAAGACCAACAGTGTGGTTAATAAATTAGTTGAACCTGTTGATTAGTATTTTATTAAAGGATTTGGATCCTTTACTGATCTGATATTTTTCCTAACCTTTTTAAAATATGTGATTGATTGTTGATAAAGTAGTTATGGAAACCAATCACATCTTAACCGCACATTCATTGCAATACTTATGTGTTATGAGATTAGGTGAAGTAAGGAAAAAAGAAATTAGTAGAGAATCCAAATTCTTTATTAAAAGAGATTTTTTGAGAAAAAGAGAAACGGATTTTAACATGGAGTTATTGATATTGTTTGTGTCACAATAAATGTATATAAATTTTTATTTTTTAAATAATGAAAAACTTTTTATAATATAGATTATAGATATTCTTCAACAACAACAAAATGACTGCTCCACAAAGTTGAGTTTACAACTTTACATATGATATAAGGTTGGTCAAGTAATACACCCTCACACCTACACTATGAGATTGTAGGTTCGAGTCTTCCCCTTTTCAAAATCCTGAATTTATTTAATACTAAAAAAAAAAAAGTGTTGAGCTTACAAATTCGAATCCATCTCCCCTTCCTAATTAAATTGTATTTAGTCCTTTTGGAAAAATCAATGCATGTGGTCCAAGGGTACGTTGTGGCACATCTACAAATGTTTTTTCTCCGTCTTGGTGAGGGCTTCTATTGAAGTGGGTGCCAAAACCCAAGAGGCAACTGCTATGCCCCTACAATATCATTTTGTTTGTTCTCCTTTATATATATATATATATATATATATATATATTTTTTTTTTTTTTTTTTTTTTTTATGTACATACACAGATGAAATTGAGTGATGGTCACTTAATCCTCAGACATTTTCAAGCTACGAGACAGTAATTAAAACCTAAGATATTTTCAAACCAAATGACACATTGTGCTGTGGTCTTTTCTCTAGTCTCATTGCAATTATATATATGTATAGTCTTTCTATTGTCAGTTCATCATGACAATAAATATATCAGGATAAAGAATGTAGACCACAGATTACAGAGAAGTTTTGATACAAACAAATTTAGACTCATTTTCTCAACAAATTTATTTATCAACTGTAATAAGACCAACAGTGTGGTTAATAAATTAGTTGAACCTGTTGATTAGTATTTTATTAAAATATTTGGATCCTTTACTGATCTGATATTTTTCCTAACCTTTTTAAAACATGTGATTGATTGTTAATAAAGTAGTTGTGGAAACCAATCACACCTTAACCGCACATTCATTGCAATATTTATGTGTTATGAGATTAGGTGAAGTAAGGAAAAAAAAATTAGTAGAGAATCCAAATTCTTTATTAAAAGAGATTTTTTGAGAAAAAGAAAAAAAGGAAAAAGTGCGTACACTTTGAATCAAAGTATGTAAATCTAGTGGTCCACATTATTCGTCCTAATATATTTATTATCATTACGAACTAATAATAGAATATATATATATATATATATATATATATATATATGCTGATGTAAATGCATAAATAAATGTGGATTGGGTCCGCTCCACAACCTTTCACATTGTCATTCTCGATTCTCTACTTGCTTCAATTCAGTTCACTGTACTCGATCTTCCAACTTTGAATAATGTATTATATAACCTCTGCAACCCTGTTGTTTCATTGTCTTTTACCTTTTTTTTAATAATGTAGTGGACCATCTCTGTTACCTTTGATATCTTTAAATCTTATTTGACCAAAATAAATTTCAAACTAAAATGTTTTTATTTTTATTTTTTTTTTCTATAACTTTTTTCTTTTTAAAAATAGTTTATCATATATTTGTTAAGGATTTAGATCATCTACTGAGTTGATCTATTTCCTTATCTAAAACACTGGAAGATAATATTATACAGCTATCGATTGCACATGCCACACAATCTATTTAGATCACGACAAAGATCAGTCAAATAGAGGATCCAAATTCCTCTATCAAAGAAAAAACAAATTCCTCTATCTAAGGCTCATTGTTTTGGTTGCTAGAAACTTACACTCGTTATATATCTAGTTACCAAATTTCAAATCTAGATATCTTGTTTATATTGTTTCATCATTATCTGTAAAACCGCAACAAGTGTAAGAGATTCTTTCAATGTTGAGATTTGATCTCGGTATATCTCAATCTAATATAAATATAAATATATATATATATAGAGAGAGAGAGAGAGAGTTTACCACATATCTCACCTGAACAATTCATATAATGTAAATATAGAGAAAATTTTATTCTTATAAGTTACATCTCATTAACCAAATGGGTATTTTTTTCATAAAGTTATATGTTAAATTTTAAAACATAACTATTAATTTTCATAATTTTTAATAGATGATCTTTTTTAAAAATTGTAAAATTAGTTGTACTTCAAATCCAAACTACTACAATAAATTGAAGAATTGATAAGATGGATACACTCAAGTAACCTTAGGGGTGAGTGTGAGTATACCACTTGACAACCATGTCTAATCAGTATAATTATTTTTATTTTTATATAATTATTATTTTTATTTTAGAGAAACTATTATTATTATTATTATAGCAGCCATTATTATTATTATTTTGAAATTAACATATTTCTTATTTTTATTGGACAAAATTATATCATATGGTTTTCGAATTTATTGCACGTGCATGTGCAGTAAGTGAACCATTTTAATATATTATTTGTGGATAAGGATTCTCTGCTGAACTTCCCCTATGCTGAACCATGCTGACCTTTTAAAGATCTAAAGACAGGTAGCTTAAAAAAAAAATGTGTGGTTGAGATTGCTTTTCTAATTAATTTTTTAATGTAAAATTTAAAACTACACCGTATTTTAAAACCAAACCTAACCAACATAAGTTAAAATCTAAAAAAATAAAAAATAAAAATGTATCGTCTTCTTCTTCTATCAATCGGCTCCATTCTGGTGTTGTGTTCTCGAATCAACCTAAATCCGTATGTTCTTGAATCAACATAAGCTAAATCCTAAAAATTTGCTTTTAGAGTCTTCATCTTCTCGAATCAATCCAAATCTTCTTAAAATCTCAATAAATATGAATTTCTTCTTCTACAACTTCAAATCCCCAAAAAACACTCTCTCTTCCTCCATAATCTGTAACTTGTTATTTTGAGGGGGGGGGGGGGGGGGGGGGGGGGTAAAATAAGAAAGAACCCTTTTTTTTTTTTTTGGTTCTGATTTTATGAAAAAGCTAAAGTTATTGTTGTTTTGGGGATTTTTTTTTTTTTTTTTTTTTTTGGTTCTGATTTCATGAAGAAGCTGAAGTTATTGTCGGTGTTGGAGATGTTGTGCTCCCCGATATCAAACTCTCTCTCTCATTCATAACCAATCAAAAATTTCAATTAAAATTACCTAAGTTGTTGTCAATATTTTTTTGAGTCCTTTTAATGTTGTTGTCAGGAGATATGGAAGTTGTTGTTTGTAAACAACAGAGCCTAAACAAAAAATAAATAAATAATTAGAGGAAGTTTCGGATGTCTAAAGACTTCACATCAACCATATGTTTATTCTAATCTTGCCAAAATCGAAGAGGAAACCGATTGTGTTTGTGTAGTTTGATTTGAAAAGAAGAAATACAAATGATGGCTGATTGCTAGAATTTATGGCCGATAGGTAGAAGATGAAGACGATTAAAAATATATATATATATATAGAATTTGGCTTGTATAGGTTAGGTTAGGTTTTAAAAAACACTGTAGTTTTAAATTTTACTTAAAAGAATTAATTATAAAATCAATCTCAACCTCAAAATTTTTAAAAAGCCAGATGTCACTAGATCCTTAAGGGTGCGTTTGGCACAGAGATAGGACATGACAGGTAGGAATGGCAATTAAACCCGAACCCGTGGGACCCGTCCAAACCCAACCCACTTAAGAGGGTTTGGGTTGGGATAAATGTACCCGTGGGCAAGTTTGGGTTTGAAAATTGTACCCGTCACGAGTTCGGGTTTGGGTATGGATTTGGAAAAAAAATCCATACCCGAACCCGTATACCCACGAACAATAAAAATTATATAATATTTTATTATTTAAAATATTATAAATTTAAACTCCAATAAAAACTTTTTAATTATATATAGAATAAAATGTAAACATTTCAATCTATTACGTGTTTTTATTCTTTATAATTATAATATTTCATATATTTAAATAATATAGAAATATATATATATATTTTTTAAATGGCGGGTTCATGGGTTTTACCCGTGGACCCGCTTATTTCACGAGTTCACAGGCGGGTTTGGTAGACACAAAATTTCGCGGGTTTGGGTTTGGGTTTGGGTTTGGGTTTGGATTTTGCCAAACCCACCCGAACCCGCCTCATTGCCATTCTTAATGACAGGGTAGGATGAGACAGGACAGGATAGTTGTTCCATATTGTGTTTAGAATGTCTGGGACAAAACTGTTAATTTACTATTTTACATTTGGTATGGATGGGACAGGATGGGACAGGACGGGACAAGAGGTTCAAATGACTAGAGTGCCCCTCATATGTATATATAATATTATAATGTATATATATATTATAATATTATATAAAACATTATATATAATATATTAAAAATTATTACATATACAATAATATATATATATATATATATATATATATAATAAAATATAATTATATATATTATTGTATATGAAATAATTTTTAAAGTATTATATATAATAATAAAATATAATATTTATATATATATATATATATATATTATCTTATATATATTATTGTATATGTAATAATTTTTAACAAATTATATATTATTATATATAATAGTAAAATATAATATATATATATATATAATATATGTAATATAATATATGTAATATAATAATATATATTTATTGTATATAATATTGCACAAGTTTGTGATTTTTTGAAGATTTAAGGGTAAAAAAGGCTTTTTGAAACTTGTCCCATGCATGGGACAAGTCTGGCCTAAGGTCTTAGGTATAACAGAATTTGGTGATTTTTGTCCCACGTTGTTTCGTTCTGTCCCATGCTAAAGTCGCGCCAAACGTGGGACAATAAAAAACTGTCCCACGTTGTCCTGTCCCGTCCCGCGTACCAAACGCACCCTAAATGGACAATATGGTTCAACAAATGGGAAGTTAGCAGAGGATCCTTGTCCATTATTTGCAGGCAAAGTAACATGGAGGGTAGGAATCCATAATTGCGCCACGTATATCAGATAATACAGCTATCTGTCTTAGAATGGTCAGCTTACTGAAACTCTATGTGGCGATCATTTGTAGGAAAAAACTTGCATGGGACGGTCTCATTGTCACATGGTGAGACCGTCCAATGAAAGTACATTATTTAAATTGGAAATATAAAATATACTTTTCAAAGTTCTATATCATACACTTTGTTAACCGTAAAAATTGGCGATGGTTCAAAGAAGAATTTTGTATCCAGATTCAAGGTTGAAAAAGCTACCAAGGCAGAATCCAGCTACTTCCTATAAAGAATCCAGACCAAAGTACTCAGACGCACCTCCAGACTATCCAGACTAAGATCAAAGACGCCGGGATTCCCAAGTAGCGGGCAACATAGAAAACAGGGTCCTAAAGTACCCCTCTACCACATAGACCAAGTATCTCGCTACCACGTAGACCAAGCACCCCGCTACCATACAGACCAAGTATCCTGCTATTATGCACATCAAGCATCTCGATACTTTGTTGTTTTGACACCTCATTATAGCATCAGCCGGTGTCCCGATACCCCGATTCCATAAAGGGGTGAGCTACCTCGATCCATCCCTAAAAACTGGCTGGCCAGATAGTTAAAGCACCAGGAAGAACAAATCGTAAAGGTAAGTCTAGCACACTCAAAAGACAGCTTAAAGCGATAATAAAACGCCACCGTTCAAGACAAATAAAGAATTATGCTCACTCCCGCCACTAAAAGTTCTATTTGAACGAGGAGTCAACTCCCACACAATCTGCCAGAGAAGGAATCGCTTGATTCTAGGGATCAAATCCCACAACAATCTCGTTGATCTCCAAAGAAAGTCCTGTAATTGCTAAAACCCTAGACCGAGACTATAGGAGTGCGTGGAAAGAAACAAGACCTATATATATAACATGATATCAGACGAAAAGGGAACGGTCACTTAAGGCAAAAAACCCTAGGGATCTCCACTTATCGACTCGTACGAAAACTCCATCGCTAATTGTGTCAAATTTCGCCTATGGTTACCCGTCTCAACCTATCAACCATGCCATCATCTGCATTGATCTACTAAGAATCATCCCTATAGTGTATTTTATGTTTTGATAGTGGAACAATCTGTATTTTTCTCATATCATGAAATAATAAAATATTCGCCCCTTTTTTCACCATTGTTGCACCAAATAATTTTTAAAGATTTGTAAAGGTATCGAACTACGTGATACCCCTCCGGACCATGGTCTAATACGATCATTAGTCCCTTGAAAGTTGTGAATTGGAGTTTCACCCCGGTGACAATTTTCAGTTAATACACTATTATTGAATGGTCATTATTGTTATTACTTGATATAATTATTATAAAATCAAGTAATTATTATAATTATTATGTAATTATTATTTTTAAAGCTCCACACGATACACTTTTATTGAAAGGTCAGGCTTTTTTATATAATTATTATTTTTATTTCAGAGAAACTATTATTATTAGGGGTAATTACCCTAGTGGCCATCAACTCTTGTCACCACTATCAAAATGGCCACCAAATGGGGAAATGGATAGAAAATGACCATTTTTGGCAAACATTGTTACACTAATGGTCATTCCATCCAATTCCATCTAATTCCATCCAATAAGTGGCATTTTAGTAAATATGAGAATGACATTAATTTATTTTAGATATTTTTTTGGAAATCAATTTTTTCTTTTGTTTTTTAAAACAAATAATTATATTTAATGTGTATATACGTATATCATATCTCAAACATATATATATTTCTTTTTTGAGAAGATTAAGGCTACAAGATCTAAAAATTCTAAAAAATATATTTGAGATAAGTTGAATATATATATATATATATATATATATATATATATATATATATTGAGAAGATTAAGGCTATAAAATTAAAAAATTCTAAAAAACATATTTGAGATAAGTTGAAAAGATATATATATATATATATATATATATTCATTTTTTGAAAAGATTAAGGTTACAAAATCTAAAAATTTTAAAAAATATATTTGAGATAAGTTGAAAAGAAATATATATGTATATATATATACATACATATATATATATATATATATATATATATATATGTTTGAGATATGCTATATGTATATGTACATACTAAATATAATTATTTGTTTCAAAAAACAAAAGAAAAAATTGATTTCAAAAAAATATCTAAAATAAATTAATGTCATCCTCATATTTACCAAAATGCCACTTGTTTGATGGAATTGGATGGAAATGGATGGAATGGCCATTAGTGTAACAATGTTTGCCAAAAATGGCCATTTTTCATCCATTTCCCCATTTGGTGGCCATTTTGATAGTGGTGGCAAGAGTTGATGGCCACTAGGGTAATTACCCCGGGGTAATTACCCTAGTGGCCACTGACTTTTGCCACCACTATCAAAATGGCCACCGGATGGAGAATTAGTTTAGAAATGGTCATTTTTGGCAAACAATGTTACATCAATGGCCATTCCGTTATAACACCGTTAACTTGTTCAAAGAATGTTATACTAATGGCCATTAATTTGTTCACTTAGTATCAAAATGGCCATTATAATCAATTTTCTCCAAAATTACTTTAGTGGCCATCCATTTGATCAATTGGTATCAAAATGACCATTATAATTGTCCAACTTTTTGTAGAAAATGTGTATTGACCATCAATTTAGTTAATTGGTATCAAAACAATCATTATATATACAACTATATTCTATTAGAAAAATAGAGTAAGCAATCATTAAAAATAAAATTTCATTCAATAGAGAAAATGAAGAATTCATTTGATTCAATATAAGTTTAGTCTTATACACATCAAATACTACTTGTCAAACTGCACGAAAATGAAAAATTTCGTTTGAAAAAAGAATCTGGTTCTCAAAACTGATCTCCATCGGTATTAAATTAAGTCTAAGACTGGAGGATTTGATTTTCCTGTAAAAACTATGACAAAACTCACTTTACATGTTGGTTTTCTGTCTTTGTTGGAGAACCTTGAAATCACACTAATAGCGGTTTTTTTTATATTAAAAAAAAAAAAAAAAAAAAAGTAGACTTTTGGTGGACTTCATTCCAAGCCAGGTATGGATTAGATTTTTAATTAAGTAAAGATGGTTACAAATAATTTTGAAATATAATTAAATAATGTAAATTTGTTGTACTTTATATGTTTTAAATTATTTAATATTTTTGTTTTAGAATAAAACTATGTAAACGTGCTTCATGGTAAGAAGTTAGCTAGAGATATGATGCTGAAAAGTGCTTCACTCTCCGTGGTTAATATCAGAGTTAGGAGTTGTCATACGAAACATTTTGGAGCTGAAAAATTTTCATCGTGTTTCTGATTTTTGTTTTGTTCAAACTTCAAAGGCAGGGCTAGCTGCAGGCAAGCTAACCAAGTTGCCCATGTTTGAGTTAATTTCGTGTTATCTATTTTATTAGCAAATTAGCTCATTCATTCTGATGTTGTTATTGTAATTTGTAAACAACTAAACAAATATTTTAATCTTTAGGTTTGAAACTTCAAGTAGTATTTGATGTGCATAAGACTAAACTTATATTGAATCAAATGAATTCTTCATTTTCTCTATTGAATGAAATTTTATTTTTAATGATTGCTTACTCTATTTTTCTAATAGAATATAGTTGTATATATAATGATTATTTTGATACCAATTAACTAAATTGATGGTCAATACACATGTTCTACAAAAAGTTGGACAATTATAATGGTCATTTTGATACCAATTGATCAAATAGATGGCCACTAAAGTAATTTTGAAGAAAATTGATTATAATGACCATTTTGATACTAAGTGAACAAATTAATGGCCATTAGTGTAACATTCTTTGAATAAGTTAACGGTGTTATAACGAAATGGCCATTGATGTAACATTGTTTGTCAAAAATGACCTTTTCTAAACCAACTCCCCATCCGATGGCCATTTTGATAGTGGTGGCAAAAGTCAGTGGCCACTAGGGTAGTTACCCCTTATTATTATTTTAGCGGCCATTATTATTATTATTTTGAAATTAACAGATATCTTATTTTATTGGACAAAATTATATCATATGGTTTTCAAATTCTTTGCACGTGCAAGTGCAGTAAACGAACCATTTTAATATATTATTTGCGGGCAAGGTAACATGGAGGGCAGGAATCCAGAATTGCGCCACGTATATCGGAGAGTACAACTGTCTGTCTGTGATTGGTCAGCTTGTTGAAACTCTACATGGCCGTCATTTATAGGAATAGAGTCCATTTTTCTCACCCCTACAAGGAGTAACCATTATCTCTCTCCCAAAAAGATGACATCTGTTTAAGGAAAAGTAAATTTGTCCAAAAAGATAATTGTGTTTGGACAATTTATCCCTCTATGAACACATATCATCCATTTAGGAGAAGGGTAATGGTTACCTCCCTTAAAGTGGGTGAATAAAAGTGTTCTCAAAAAGTTACATGGGACGGCCTCATTAGAGCATCTCCAATGCAAAAGTGGTTTGCATACCAATAATCATTGATATGGCAACAATGTCAATAGACCTGCTTCCAATGTGGCGTAAAAATATATTTGATAGACAATCAATTTAAAATTTGATTTTTAATGCTTCTATCTAAAACACAATTTTTTTAATAACGTGTTCATTTTTTTTTTTATGTTTTATTTTTTATTTTATTTCCTTACCAAATATATATGAAAAATTAATGTCAGTTTTAAATGTTTGCTGAGTCAACCTAAAAATAGATATGCAACATACCGTCTGAAAGTAGACGATTGTGTTGATAATGTTTAATATTTTTTTTGCCATATCAGTTTGAGGTTGAATATGCACGATTGCATTAGAGACATAATTATTAACGGAACGTCTAATTATCCTATGTGCATCTTTTTTTTCACAAGCCGCGCTTGCATTGGATCTGCTCTTACTACATGATGAGACTTTCCAATGAAAATGCACCGCTTAGATTGGGCCACATCAATGAGACCTTACCATTTAAGTTTTTCTCCATTTACAGTCGGTGCATACAGTTAAGCGAATGTCCAAAGTTATCTAAAAAAAAGAGAGAAAATGACATCGTCGACCATATATCACGTGCCTCACACCTGCCATCACTTTTCACTCCTCTAACAAGTCTCTGATATTTATCACTTTCTCTGTTGACAAACATGGAGCCCGAAATGGAGGACGATCTAGAAGACGCCGTCGTATTCGGAGGAACGGAGAAGGAGGTGGCGGAGGAGGACGGGAAGGGAATTAAGAGGAAGAAAAAGAAGAGGAAGAAGAAACGAGAAAAAGAGTTCGTGGTAATGATGGAATTGCAGGACCCACTAGAGGTTTTTGGTAGAGACATTATGTTGATGATACTAAGAAACCTCGACGCACACAGCGTGGCACTAAGTCTCCTTGTTTCCCGTGCCTGGCACGGTGTCGCTTCCAGCGACTCGCTCTGGACCTCCAAGGTTTCTTTTTTCTTTTCTATTTTCTTCCTCTATATTATCTCTATTTAATCTGCTCACTATTGTTATTGTATTTGACAATTTGGGTCTGATTGGTTTATGTTAAAATTTGTGTTTGTTCGTTCTGTGAATTGGCTCTTCATATTTTGTTAGTTGGATTTCATATTTGACTGAATTTTTGGGACTGGTTTTATTTTTACTTTATTTCTTGACATGCTGTTTTTTTTTATATATAATTAGATTCAAGTTGGTCTAATTTGGAGATAAATTCAATATTTTAGAGTCGGTTGTTGTTTTATCAGTTTGGTTTGATGTTCTTAAATGGACAATTGACAATTCTTGTGTTTGGATGATATTTTATTTTATTTTATTTGGTCTCATGCTCTGTAATGCAATTTAGCTCCATTTATTTGTACAATAAGAGTTGATTCTGGATGTGGAACTGATTATGATGATCTGTTTTACAGTCAATTTGGCTTGCTGCTTTTATTACCTAGTGTTTACTTAGCTAATCAGGCAGTTTGGTTTTATTGAACTCTGAGGCAGTCGAGTTCATCTTTGCTATATTGATCGATTGCTGTTATCTCTGATCTTGGCCTTTTGTGTTATTTGGTTCTTTCCTTCAGCTTCTTTGAAACATCCCGATGGTTTTTGGTATGAAAGAAGCACCTGGTTTTGTATGATATAATTGTGGTCTGGTGTTGTGAAGCTATAAGAGCTAGAATAATGGAATTCTTTATAACACACCCTGCACTTTTCGATGTTATTGTTTCATGTGTGAAGAGAAGCAACTTTGTAGAGGTTGTAGTTTGAGCCTGTGTAATTTCATTACTATCATTGTGCATAATATAATGGCCAAATTAGGTGACTCTCACTTAAGGGGGACTGACATGTTAAAATATAGATATAAGGTTTGAACTTTGAAGGCAGCTGTGTGCACTGCGTGGTTGATTGTTTTTTCTAGTTCTCTTCATATTT
The DNA here is from genome assembly GCA_030490815.1 of Acer saccharum. Taxonomy (NCBI): domain Eukaryota; kingdom Viridiplantae; phylum Streptophyta; class Magnoliopsida; order Sapindales; family Sapindaceae; genus Acer; species Acer saccharum. The sequence goes on from CM059869.1 coordinate 14,405,992, forward strand.
TTTTCTTAACTTCCATGTAATGAATAACAGGATTAGGATAATTAAAATATTTAATTTATCAATATTTGATTTAGGTTAAAAATAAAATTAAAAAATATCTCTTTTCTGATGAGATAAAAGATTAGGCTAGGTTTTAGTTTAGTTTATCTTTATTTTTAGGTTTAGTTTATTTATATTCTCATTTGTAAGGAGACTATGATTTTTGATGAAATAAAATGATATTGAATTCTCCTCCTAATTTTTTTCTCCTCTGCTTTTCTCTCTTGCTGGAAGAGTTAGGGATCTCAATGGGGCTAGTTTGAGGCAGGGATTTGCCCCCAACCCCGACAATTGAAGTTCGGGGTCAGGCCTGCCCTCGCCACTAGTACACCTCCACCACCAAGATTATTTTTTTATATGGATACTGTGCCATTTTTGTATATTCAATAGTTATTTTTTTATACAAGAAATTATTATATAAGCTCAATACCAACTCTCAAACTATAGTTTAAATTTTCAATTCAATGTTTTAAAATACGTTTTTAGTATTAAGGCGTTTTCTTCCGATGAGGCGAGGTGTAAGCCTCAAGACGGAACGAGGCGTAAGCCTCACAAAAGATAGATAAAGCACATAAAAATATATATATATAAAGTACATAAAATTTCATAAAACAACCAATAATCACATTAATAATCATTAACAACCTAGTTTATCCTATAAATATCAAGTTACAAAGCTAAATGTAAGGTTTAGAACTTTGCAAACAATCAATAAGGTGATGTAATTCATAAAATAATTAACATGCAATCATCATACTAACAACTAAGATGTTCAAATTAGTTTCTAGGCTCTAGCTATCCCCAACTCAAACAAAACCAACTTCATAACATCTTCAATGCATCTTCATCTTGGGTTGTAAAGATTGAATTAGTTTTGTTGCGCTACACTGACGCACTTTGAAATTCCTTGAAGAAAAAAAAAAGAGAGGAGAAATTGAGGCGTACGCCTCAATACACTTTTGAGACGCCGTTTATAGGCGTACGCCTCAATTGGTTGAGGCGTAAGCTTCATAAACAACCGGTTACACCTCAGTGTGTTTTTGTAAAAACACCTTAGAGGCGCACCTCGGAAAGTTTTTTAAAACAATGATGCTCATAATTGACTTTAGAATAAATACAAGAATTTCATTAATAAGAAACAATAAGAGAAGTAAATTGTGAAAACTACAAAAAAATTACAAGCTGCTCAATCCTTAATCACAAGATAAATTTAAAAAATATGTAAAAAGTTGTTAAATATAAATGATTTAAAAAATGAATTTAAAATTTTCCTCTAATGCAATTGTGTTCTTTCAAGTTCAATTCTAAAATGTTCTCACTTCTCAAGCATCCTGGATATGCTCAGTGTACATTAATATTAAATATTCATTAGGTTTAAGTTTTAGTTCTTTTAGTCTTTGTAATAATAATCAAACTCGAACTATTTAAAATGAAATAATTTATTTGTTATAAAAAGCACATTCTTTATAAACTTTACATAGTAATTTTTATTAGTCAATAAACAATGTATTATTTTATTAAATACAAAACTTTATATTAATTTTTTTATTGATTAAATATTAATGTTAATAAATATTAAACGAGTTCAGGGGACAACTAACCCCTTACCTTCCCCGCTTTTAAAACGAGGTTTGAAATCAACCTCGAACCCATTTATTTTGGTACAAGGTGGGGCGGTGCGGGCCACAGGGTCCTTGCGGGGTTGGGTTTTTTTGACACCTAGGAAGGATAACTTTAGCATAAAGCGAACAACTTGAAGTTAAAGAAATAACAAAAAATATGGAGCGCAAAACAACTGATTTCATTCATTACTGCTCTACTTGTTGAGCTAGCAAGTAATCGGTACCTCATGTACAAACAAAAGGCATATTGCCATTTTCCCATCAGTTAAAAATTAACCGTTGCCTCTCCAAGTGTCGATTTTCATACACCAAATCTTCTACCACTCAGTTGACTCGTTTTAAAATATATTGTGCTTGGTGTCATACAAATAACAATGTTGGGTTCAGGATGTTGTCAATTGTATAATACAAGTAAAGAAGAAAGCTATGGGAACATTTATGAAAATCCGGTGCTGCAGTCAAAGTCACAGAAAGAGTTCAGTTGGATTCTTGTGTCTTGATAAGAAACAAAAAGGATGAGGGGCTCAAGAGGAAGAAAATAAAATAAAAGTAGAATATAGTTTATAGGCTATAGCACCCTCCAACCCACCCTCTAAGACCCAATAAAAGGGGTGGAAAGAAAGGGATAAATGAATATTGAAGATATAACTTGACTTACTGTCCTAGGTTCAGCTACCTCCAACTAACTGGCTCTGCTTGTGGACTTGATGATGACAAAAGTACGATGAATAATTGTTGGTGACTTTATATTTTCATTCTATTTAAGCTTTGTAACCCATTATTTGGATGATTGTTTTGTTTTTTTTTTTTGTTTTTTTTTTTATATAACTTATTTTTTATTTGGATGATTTTTAAATCTTGCTCAAGCTGTTGTTGGCTTGAATACCTGACAAAATGCTGTTTGTAACTTATGTGCCTGATTGGAATTTGAGATTGGGAATTGTCATGTTGTTTCATTGAACATTATTTGGTGAGTTTTCACAATGAATTGTTTGTTGCACTGAGCATGCTTCTGCTGGAATATTGATCCTTAGTTTTCTTTATTATTCAAAATTTAACTAAGAGGGCAGTGCTTTTGTGTTATTAAGCTGTTTCAGTGGTGAAAACAACATGCAATTGTGGTTGTACTTTTGATTATTAGAGAATAATTTACTCAAAATTCCTGTTGTTTTTAGTGTGAGGAACTGTGGCTTGGGAAAGCACACATACCTCGCTTGGCACAAGTCCGAGGATTATCAAAGTTGGCTGCATATTCGTTATCTGTCATGGATGGAAAACGTGTGAGTCACATGTCATTTTCCATTATTCTCTCTGTCTCTCTCTCTCAAAAATGTATGTGTTAGCAGATACACACAAGCACATGCACACATGAGGCATGAGATACTCACTAACCTGATCTTTTTTTTTTTTTTTTTTTTTTTTTCATTTTCCTTTTATTTGTCAGACTCGTATAATGAAGGAAGATCTGTATGACCATATATGGGAGTTCCATTTTACAAAGGTATGTATTTTATGGGGTGTCCATTTTACTTAGGAGGCTGAGATACCATTTCATGAATTTATAGTCTGCACATCAATATGGTGCCTAATTAGAAGAAGTCTAGTTCAGTGTTGATTTAACAAGTTGGACTCACATGAGCTTGAGTTGATAGGATAGATTAACAGCATCCTTATTTTTTTTATCTCACAACGGTACGTTCTGTGATAGAACTCTCAGAAACTAGGCAGAAAAGCACCTGTGTTATACCCACCCAGCCATTTTGTATAGCATGTTCAAACATTTTCTTTCATATCATCGCCAACCAATCGCTATAGTTCCGTAGTTATAAAGAAGTAGTTAATGTTGAAACATCTCTTAACATGCAATAAGGTTTCCTATGTGTTCGTTCTTCTAATTTTGGAACTGCCATACCATGTTATGGTACTACAACTTTCATGTGCTGTTAATTATCGATTGTTCCCTATACAGTCTAACAGGTTTTTGTAATGATTGTTATCTTACTTTCAGGCAGCACCAGAATATTGGCGTAATCTGGATCCGTACTGGAAGGGTACTGGCCCTCCCATGCGCCGATACTTTCATCCAGATGGGAGCCAAACTGCAGATCCTGGTGACACAGTATGGGGCGGCCAAGAATGCTGTTTTTGTATTGTTACTAGTTTTGTTGGTGAAGAAACGATAAGGGAGCACTATGTTAGGATAAACAGATGGCCTCGGATGTTTGTTTCAAGGAAGCAGGACTGGAGCTGGGAGATGTCCAACTTCCTTTACTGCTACTGCAGCATTCCTGATTCTGACAAGGAAGGTGGCACAGGTCCAGTTTTTAGATTGGATTGCAAATGTTACGTATAATTCTATGTAAATAATGGTAAGCACCGGTACTCGTTCGTCAAGTATGGTTAGTACATAACAAATAAAATAACTTTTCTAACCAAATATGAGTAGATTATATCATATGCTCATGTACTGATATTTGGATTAAATGAATTGAGAAGTTCTTGGTTTAGTTATAAGGTTCATATAATTATTGGATTGTGTAGCAATGAAACTCACTGATTATTTGTGTTACTATTCTGACAACGATCTTCTAACAAATAGTGTGTGAATTGCGATAAAAATATGAGGGTTTATGTTTTCTTGTACTTCCTACTTTTGCCACAACTTTCTTGTAGGTACACAAATTTCTCTAACAGACTTGAGGAAAATCTACCCAAAAATCTAGATTTAGCATCACTGAACACCCCATCATAAGTTCCTGACCATGATTTCTTATAGTTGTAGAGTTGTTGTACAATTCTTTCTTCATTATGAAAATTTTAATAAATTGCTTATTGCATTATAAATTAAACGCAACTTTACCTTTACATTACGGATTTGGATCCTCTCCTAACCTCATCTTTTTCCTAACCTTTTTAAAACATGTGATTGGTTAATGATAAAGTGGTTGTGGAAATCAATCACATCTTAACCATACATTTATTGCAATGTTTATGACTCGTAAGATTAAGTAAGGTCAGGAAAAGGATGAGATAAGGAGAGGATCCAAATCCCTTACATCATATGTTTCATCATTCTTGAACAACTACTAGTCTACTTTATAGTGGACTAAACCTGAACTAATTATATCGATTGATATCATGAAATAAATTGAAGATTTGACACATAAAGTTTGTGCCATCTTTTGGGGCTAAAACACATTCTCTAGTCTCTACGAATATTCTTTAACCATCCATGTCAAGATATTTTCCACAAACAAATAAAAAAACAAACCAAAACAAGAATGTTTGCCCATTAGAGAGGAACTTATTACTTGGTAAACATATCCACTTGCAAGATTAAAAAACTGGACTATCACGTAAAACAAACAGATAATGAGGATGAAGAACAACATATTATCAAAATCACTGTCACTCTATAAGTTTATCTCTTATTATTAGTTCACCAGCAATCCTGAATTTACCTTTACAAAGGGCTGACATCAGCAATCATTCTCTCTTCGCCATAACATTTCACATAAGAAAAGATGACACTGGCAAAGTATTCTTCCAAAGTCCCATATTCTAAATTAAATGGGGAAAAGGAGACGATCAAATCAAGTGTATGAAACAAAGAAATCACTGAATTTTGAAATCATGTAAAGCAGTTTATCCAATACATTTTTATTTCTTTCAAAAGGTGTCGAGACCAAACAACAGAAGAGATAACAGACCAAATCTTGACAAATTAAACTGCAGTTGCACCAGTATCACCAGACTTCAGGACGGAGTTCACCAGTTGCTGGGGGCATCCATCTCCCGGAGTTGTAGACATTTTCACCAACTTTCCAGCCAGGTACATCCTTCATTACTTCGGCTTCATACTCAAGATACTTCTTCCACTCTTTGACAAACCTAAACAAGGCGGCAAGGCACAGAGCAAAAAAGACATTAATCCTTTCTGCAGTTAGTGGGAAATGAGAATATTTGTAAAGGACTAAAGGTTATCTGTTCACCTTTCATCTTCCTCAGCTTGAAGCATGGGCAGTATTGCCCTGCGTGCAGCATACTTTTCTTCTTTAAGCGCCCTGCAAAGATAAAGCATATTATACATTTACTTGCCAAAGCCACTTAACCATGGAAGAAACTATGCTTTCACCATGACAAGCAATAAAAAAGCATCAATATGTCAAATACTCAAATATCAAACAAAATTTTCGGCGTGTCTGTGTAGATATATAAATAAAATTAGCATTAAATTATTTAATTATTCTGAACCCAACCTCTACTACCGATTTTCCAAAGGGGAGCTTGAATTCAGAGAGAGCTGGCGAACATAGCAGGCTAAGCACATAACAATTGAAAAGGAGAATCCCAGAGCACACCCAAAACAAGAGTATATTATAGCACATCTCTCAAGTGTAATAGTATGAAGCATCCACATTCCATGTCTCAACCATGGCCTTTCTCTTTGAACTTAGATGTTAATAGCCCAAAAGGTTCCAAAACAACAAACTTCTCTTTTTCCATTGAATTGATATATGGTGGGGTGTTGAAGAAAATTATTACAAGATGGTTTTAGCTTTTCTTTCATAGGTCATCATGATGAATGAGGTAAAGGCACTGGTTGAAAATAGTAAAGAGTTTTCGAGCATCCTGATGGGCTGTATCTAAGTAAGTTTCTCTTAGTTAATTATAAACTACGGTGACATTTTACCAAAGAAAGTTGGACAGGAACATATAGTGAGACCCTAAGGCAACGAAAGTTGGGTTGGTTTATGGTCTATTGAGTATTGATACAATGAATTTTGGTTAGGTTCTTTTCTTTAGTCAATAAGGATATATATAATGTGGGTTAGGTTCAAAATGAACTTCACTTGCCTAAACAAAAATAAGCACCATGTTCAATAATAAACAACTATCTACGAGAAGTCAACATTAAGGACATCATAGTGCGAGTTTCAGAACTCTTTTCTTAGAACAACTATCCCTGATTACAAAAACTAATCCAAACCCTAAATTTAAAAATTCATGATAAAAATTGTGATCTACAAGGACAAGATCTTAAACAATTTTTTTATCATTTCGAAGGAAAAGGAATCCAAGTTCAGACATCAAAAGGCATAATTATAAGCAAAAATCGACAAAAGGAATATCTATATTTCCATGCTTATATACACAAATTTAAATAAATAAATAAAAACTTTGCCATAATCACCACCTAGAAAAATCGACAAACCCTGAAAAATTCAGCATGATAAGTACAGTGACAGTGATCACCGACAAAAATTATCCACATTGTGGTTAAAAACTAAAAATTCATTATCATCAATCGCTAAAATGAGAAAAATTCAAGAAAAGGTGACAAATTATGATGCTAATCGCCATAAAACCTTTGACAATCTAAAAAGCCAACTTCAAAAAACTACCAAATGCACTTACCAATCATCAGAACTATCAAAAATAATCCAAAACCCTAGTAAGGACCGACATGAGCTTGCTAATGATACCAACAATCTACAAGAAATATCTTGCACATTGGCTCCTATTTTCCAAAAGACAAAAAAAAAAAAAAAAAAAAACGAAACCCACCTTCCAAACAACCATCACAACGAGAAAAAAAAAAATCAGTAGAAACATCACCAATCAAAACCCAAAACCTAGAACCCAAAAAGCCTCCACAGTTCCAGCCCTAATTTCCAAAAGCAACCAAACCCTATTCGCTCGACGCCATTGATAGAAACAAAAATAAACAAAAACCCAATTGAAGATCAACAGAACCCAAATCAAAGATCAAAACTTTAACAGTAACTGGAGCATCGACAATTGAAGAAATGAAAATAGATGGGCATGTGAGTGTACCTGCGGACCTTGTTGCCCTGGCCAACCTGATACATCCCCCAAGAGAAGGCACCAAAAGTAGCGAGAAAGATGGCCATAGCACTGGGTCCCTTGGTGGGGATCCGACGGGCGTATCGGACCGGAGCAAACCCGCCCGGCGGCGGCCCGTCTTGGAGAACCGGCATGTCCTTCACGCTAGCCATTCCTGGCTTCTTCCTTATCATTGCCTCCGTCATTTTCTTCTTTGCGTTTCGTGTGTGTGTTCCTCTCTCTCTATGTTTCGATGGAAAAACTGGTATCTGATAGTTGCAGATTGCAGAATTATGTGAGACGACGAAGAGAGTGCGAGTGGAGGCACGTGGATAACTACGTGAAGTGGTGTTTGAGAGTTGGGTCACCTACGGGCGTTTTTATCGTTTTAGTTTATTTGTTTCCAATTTTAAGATTGATTTTTACGATTTTCTTGTTTTTAATGGAGAAAATAAAAAATAGCCTTAGAGCATCTCCAGTGCTATTATGCATTTGGAGAAAATGGAGTGCCACATAGGATAGATATTAAAAAAGTTAGAAAAACTCTCTCCAATGCTATTATCTAAGTTGGATATGGAGATGATGTGGCCAAAAAAAAGTTAGAGAATATAGAGTTAGGTTTCTAATTCTAAAAACTTTCCTAGAAATGCTGACTAGGATTTCTAACTCTTTCCACCAATAAAATTAAAGCTTTAAACTTTTTCCACCAATAAGATTAAACCTCATTTAATTGTAAAATAAAAGAGGAGAGAGAGTGTAATAATTGTTTTATTATGATTGGACATAAAATGGATGCATATTTGACTTTAGATAATTGCATTGGAAATATGAATTTGCATTTCTTTAATATTTTTTCAAAAGTAGAGCTATAATAAATAGAAATGCTGATGTGGCACTATTTAGAAACTCAAAAATGCATATTTGTATTGGAGATGCTCTTAACAATACTAAACCTCCATTTTTAACTACATGAAATTTTAACCGTTAACTACCACGTTTTTGATAAATTACCTAAATGCCCTCATATATAATGTAAAACTGTATAATGTAAAACTTATTTTCTATACAACTATGACAATCCTTAACAGTGAAACACACTAAAATAAAATATTTAAAAATATATAAAAAAAAGGCACCAAAATAAAACATAAGTTTTTTTTTAAAAAAGAAAAATTTGCACACAAATCAGTTTATAGCAACTTACCTTTTCTTTCGCTTGAAATGAATGAATTTTGTGTTTGCTTTTCTCTTTCTATGTGTTCCACCTAAAACACAAATTATGTAGGAAATGTGGAAGAACAGTTGCAAACAAAAGCTCACCATATCATACATGAGTTGTTGAACAACTCTCTGTCTTGTCTTTGTCTCTCTTACTTCTCTAATTTTTTGTTGTAATCTAAACATTTTGTTAACAAATGTTTAGGGATTTCATATGAGAACAATCTTTAGCTTACAAATGTTTAGAGATTTCAAATGAGAGCAATCTTCAGCTTCCATTCAATAGTAGCAAATAACATATTTTTAAAATTAAAAAATAAAAAATAAAAAAATTGGAGAAGTTGAAATGACTTTGAAAGTGGAATGGCAAATTAATTGACAAATTTCAGATACCTCTTCAACTACTCAAAAAATATTTTCACCCTTTGACATGCTATATGATACTTGTTTTTGTTGTAATTAGGGGCGGATCCACGTGGAGATTAGGTGGGGCCCGTGCCCTACCTCAAGTTTTTTAAAAAAAAAATTTGATTCTGTATACATTGTATATATACATATTTATTAAGAATTGTTAAAAACAAGTTGTCGTTAGTATGGCGGTAGAAGATCTTAGTTTGAGAATCAGGATGCTTGGTTTGAGTCCCATCAAGTAATTATTTAGTTCGATTTTATATTCTAATTTGTTTATGTGCCTTTTTTAATTCAATTTTATCTTCTAATTTTTATGTCTTATTTATTTTATCATCTTTTCCAATTCATTTTTTCTATTTCATCTTTGTCAATTTCTTAACTACCATTACTTAGTGTTTACTTAATTCAATTTATTTTATATTAAATTATATATTATTATTTTCGATTTTTATTATTTCCAATAGTTTTAATTTGACATAACTAACATGCCTAATTAATAAATCCTAAAATCTCAGATTTTACTTTATTGGATTAAAATAGTCAATCTATTACTATGATTCATTTTATTTTATCCTTAGTGTTTTTCTTTATTTTATAGTTTTAATTTATTTATAATCAATAAATCAATAATTTACAAATAATTTGAAGAATAAAAAATTTAAAAACATGTATAGTAATAGTTATTAATAAATATATATATTTTTTTATAAATTTAAATTGAATTCATTATAAATGTAAAACAAAATTTCTTATTATAAATTTAGATTGTAATTTATTCTTTTAATTTTTTTTTTTATTATTTATGTTGTTTTTCTTGTTATTATTTATTTATTCTAATATTTTTTTCTTGTTTTTATTTTCTTTGAATGTAAGATTATTTTATTCATCTGAGTAAGTGTTCTATTTATTATATATATATATATATATAACTATTTTACTATGATCTTAAAAACGACCCATTCAAATTTTCAATATATTTTTAACTCCAACAAGCCCAATAACTTGCCAGTAGCCCACCCATTTTTTTTTTTTTTTTTTTTTTTTCCTGTTTCACCCCTGAGCACGTTTAATCCCACCTCCCAACATAATTCATTCACTTCAAATAAATCATTGGAGTATAAATGTCGATCACCAGTTACCACTGTGTTTTCTAATTAGTAGTGCCTCCAGGCTGAGCCACATGAACTAGCCAACCATTACTCATTTCCTAGAAATTCCTCTCCTGAATCACTCATCGTTATCCGTTCGAGCAAGGTTCCACATTAGATTCCCATCAATTCAACCGATCAACATTACTTACTTGTCACGTTTACCCTTTGACTTTCATTCTGGCTAGATTTTATTATATTTTATTTTGAAATATTACAATAATTCAAGGTTTAAAGAGATAAATATAATTTGAACACACAACCTCTTGGTGCATATGTGAAGGGCATACTAAGTCCATTCATATCTTTTTTTTTTTTTTTTTTTTTTTTTGAAGAGAAGTCCATTCATATCTTATTTATTTATTTCCGATGGCATTAATTGTTTATGATATAGTTAACTATTTTTTTTTTTTAAATAATTAACAAATGTTCATCTAAATAGTCTTAATTAATTTGAAACGTTCTTAAATAAACACAATTGTAGTATTAGTTTAAAATCAACATTTTAAAATAAAAACAAACATGAAAACTCTAGATTAATAAAACAACTTTAATATCTTGGTGGATTAAACAAAGGGGAAATAGCACAAACATCCCCTGATGTTTGATAAAATTGTACGGATGTGGCAGTTTTGGTCCTATACGCACAAACTTCCCTCAACATTTGAAAATTATTGCACAAACATCCCTTACCGTTAGATGGATCTGTTAGTCAATGGACAAATGAAAAGTCTAAAATACCCTATATTTTTATTTTAAATAAACTAAAAATTTTTTAAAATTAAGATAAAAAAATATTATAAAAATCTTTTAGAAAACATGAATGTATCTTAAATATGAAACCTATAAATAAAAATTCATCTTTAAAAAAAAAAAAAAAAAAGTTTGTGCAATTCCCCATTGATTTTAAATAAATTTAAAACTTAAAATTTATTTATTATTAAATTGTTTAAAAAACTAGTTTTTTAATTGTAAAGATGCATTTTTTTTTTTCCAGGTTTCAGATTTAAGATACATTTATGTTTCCTATTTTTTTTATTATATATTTTTATCTTATTTTTTAATTTTTTAGTTTATTTAAAATAAAAATAAGGGGTATTCTAGACTTTTTACACTTTTAACCATGAACTAACAGATCCATCTAACGGTAGGAGATGTTTGTATAACAATTTTCAAATGTTAAGGGAAATTTATGTGTATATGGTCAAAACTGTCATATCCGTGTAATTTTATCAAACCTCGAGGGATGTTTGTGCAATTCTCCCAAAAAATAAATACTTTCATTTATTAAAATTCATTTTTATGTTATTTTTTTTATTTGGGGGAATTGCACAAACATTCCTCGAGGTTTGATAAAATTACATAAATATGGCAGTTTTGGCCATATATACACAAACGTCCCTCAATATTTGAAAATTGTTGCACAAACATCCTCTACAGTTAGATAGATCCGTTAGTCAATGATCAAAAGTGTAAAAAGTCTAAAACACCCTTTATTTTTATTTTAAATAAACGAAAAAAAAAGATGAACAAATATAAAAAATAGTTTTTTAAACAATTTAATAATAAATAAATTTCAAATTTTAAATTTATTTAAAATCAAGGGAGAATTGCACAAACTATTTTTTTTTTTAAGATGAATTTTTTTTCTAGTTTTCAAATTTAAGATACATTTATGTTTTCTAAGAGAATTTTTAATATTTTTTTAATCTTATTTTTAAGTTTTTTTAGATTATTTAAAATTAAAATATAGGGTATTTTAGACTTTTTACACGTTTGACCATTGACTAATGGATCCATCTAACGGTAGAGGATGTTTGTGTGTATATGGCCAAAACCGCCATAACTGTGCAATTTTATTAAACCTCAGGGTATGTTTGTGCAATTCCCCCTATTTATTTTTTGTTGTTGTACTGTTTGAGTAAGATTGTTTAAAAAAAATCACAAAATCCATTATTATTCTTAATTATTTGATATTAATCAAAGCAACATGGAGTTATCTTAAAAAATAATAATAATAAAAACATTTAGCGTATCAAGAATGACCTTAAGGAGCCAACAGGGGCGCAGCCCAGATAGATAGACGAGCTTGAGGCTTGGGTAAATGACTCCCATGATAGCAGTTCGAATCCTACCAATGGCAAAAACTTTTAAAAAACACATGGTCCGAATTAATAGATATTGTCAAAAAAAAAAAAAAAAAAAAAAAAAAAAGACCTTGAGGTTTCATATAAAATAAATAAATAAATAAACCTTGAGGTCAGATCGGGTCGGGTGGATTTGAAACCTATCGAAAAGTTGACCCGACAAAGAAAGTTGCAAGAAAGTAAAAAACATTAAAAAAAAAAATTATTAAAAAAAAAAAAAAAACATAAAACCCTAAACCCTAACTATAAACTAGAACCCCATGCTGCTTCTAGAGTCTTCCCTTGTGTTTTAAAAGCCAGACACTTTGACGCTTCCTCTGCTTCAACTACTTACCGTCTCTCTCTTTCTCTCAGAAACTCTAGTTTTCGCTTTTGTTTTCAGTTCACAGTGCGCAGCAACTATGTATCGATTTGCTTCAAGCCTCGCTTCCAAAGCTAGGTCAGTCACTTCATTCCTATGACTTCAGTCTCTATCTCAAACTTTTTGTTTTGTTTTGTTTTATTTAAATAAAAAAATTCTGTCTTTCTCTGTTTGGTTTCCGGGAACTTTAAGGAACATAAAGTGAAATTGTTTGTTATAGTATCAGCAATCGGCATTTTATTGTTTGAAGATCCAATATGACGAATCGATTTATCTGTGAAAACATGAGATCCATAATGCCGTTTGAATTTCTTGATAGTTCTAACTTTTTTGTTTTGTTTTTGTTTTTGTTTTGGTTTGCAGGGTTGCCAGGAACAGCACCCATCAGGTGATTATTGATGAGAAATTGCCTTAGTTTTATATTTATGAAAGATTTGTGTGTATATATATTTACTACTTGATAAGTTAATTCTTTTGATGATGTTTGTATTGATGTAAAGAGGTTTTTGTAATTAGATTGGAAGTAGATTGAGTTGGAACAGAAACTATGCAGCGAAAGACATTAGATTTGGAGTGGAAGCTCGAGCCTTGATGCTCAAGGGTGTGGAAGAGCTTGCTGAAGCTGTCAAAGTCACCATGGGGCCTAAGGTACTCTTCACAAGAAATCTTGATATTTTTATTTGTTTTATTTGTGATTCTTACCTTTTCAATTTTATTTCTTGTTTATGGATTGGATTTTATGATATTGGGAAGTTAAAGAAATAAAATTTGAAATAATTACACATGAAAAGAAGTTTGTAATCAAGAGAAACAAACTGAAAACATTATAGACTGTATGCATATAAAGACTACAAACAAAGATGTCTGGTCTTAGTTTCCCTCTGTATCTGTTTCTTTTGTTTAAGCTATTGGTTGAGAATTAAGTTTCTGCTTGCTTATGTTTCTTACAAATTTGGCAATTGTTCATCTTTTCTGCTGAAAGGGGCGTAACGTGGTCATTGAGCAAAGCTGGGGTGCACCCAAGGTAACCAAAGATGGTGTTACTGTGGCAAAGAGCATTGAGTTCAAGGATAAAGTTAAGAATATTGGTGCTAGCCTTGTGAAACAGGTTGCAAATGCCACCAATGATGTTGCGGGTGATGGTAAGGTTCATCCCTGCTAAAAGGATTTATTTAAATCTTTAGTTGATAACTTGATATTACTTTGGCTATAGTGGCACATAATATCATATGTTAGTGGAGGGTTTTGCTTGTGAAATTGACTTCCATGCAACAATTGCTTGTGTTACTTGAATACTGTATTGTATTGAGCTGTGTTAACTTTTCAATGTGATTGCAGGGACCACTTGTGCAACTGTTCTTACCCGAGCCATATTTACCGAAGGGTGCAAGTCTGTTGCTGCGGGTATGAATGCAATGGACTTAAGACGTGGTATCTCGATGGCTGTTGATGCTGTAGTAACAAACTTGAAGAGCAGAGCAAAAATGATCAGCACATCTGAGGAAATAGCTCAGGTTCTCTTATTGTTCATTCTCTCAAAACCTGTTGCGGCTTGATTATTAAAGTTCTAGTATTGTGTAGAGATATAACCTGAGGCCCCTAATATAAAATTACTTTTATAGGTTGGGACAATCTCAGCAAATGGAGAGAGAGAAATTGGTGAATTAATTGCCAAGGCTATGGAGAAGGTTGGCAAAGAGGGAGTGATCACAATACAAGTAAGTTGTTTCAATATATGATGTTTTCTCCTACTTAATTACTTCATGTAACATGTCATGATGCTGTTCCTACTGTAGGAGAATCCTTTTACTTATTCAGTGTAAGCTTGTGCGCTTAAGGTGTGATCACAATACAGGTTTTTTAAATTAAAATTTGAAACGAGGTGTTTTTAGTACACAATAAAGGGGTATTCATTTAAATTCAAAACTAGAGGGTGTTTTTTTTTTTTTTTTTTTTTTTTTTTTTTTTTTTTTTTTTTTGGTAAAAAGGTCAAAATTTTCTCCATTTTTTATTTGCCAAAATTTTTGTTTCAAGGGGAATTTAAAAATGTTTTATTGTTGTACTTACTGTCAAGGGATTTTCATCATGCCATTTGTAAAAATCTTAAGGTGAAGTTGCAATCCAGTAATTGCTACAATGGTTGAAAACTTTTGAATGTAGCAACTAGTCTGGCTGTGTTAATGAGAACTAGTAAAATTGTTTTCTTGATATTTTTTCATTAGAGTTCTCTTCAATTTGTCTTGTTCTAATGGTTCTTATTCTATGTTGCAGGATGGAAAGACATTATATAATGAGTTAGAAGTTGTTGAGGGGATGAAACTGGACAGGGGTTATATATCCCCTTATTTCATCACCAACCAGAAAAATCAAAAATGTGTAAGTACTCGCTTTTCTCTTGACTCAACTGGTAACTGATTGGCTGTAGTTTTGGATCTTTGATGACATACATGACTGATAAATGTTTAAAAGCTGCTTATGTCAATAATTTGCTTTATTTCTCATTTTGCTGCTATCTTTTGACTTAACTTCTAATAGTGCTCTCTGCATGTTTGCTGACAGGAATTAGAAGATCCTCTCATACTTATACATGAGAAGAAAATCTCAAATCTACAGGCTGTGGTGAGAGTATTGGAGCTGGCATTGAAGGTGACTATTTTTCAGTGATGGAACAACTATCTTCATTACTGTTGGATGTTTGGCTGACAGGTTTCTTCTTATCTTTATTCAGAGACAAAGGCCTTTATTAATTGTTGCCGAAGATGTGGAAAGTGATGCACTAGCTACTCTTATTTTGAATAAGCTTCGTGCTGGAATCAAGGTGTGATTTCCTTTTTGAATTCGACTGTACTATTTTTTCCAGTAGGGATTTCCCTTTTAATCTGGGAAGTCAATTGTTATGTTCTGATATAATACTGTTTATGCATTATATAGGTCTGTGCTATTAAGGCACCTGGTTTCGGAGAGAACAGGAAGGCCAATTTGCAGGATCTTGCCACTCTCACCGGGGGTGATGTAAGTATATCTTTGCTTACATGTCACAGATATCATACAGTATATGACATGACCCTTTAATGATATGTTTTATTTGTGTATTGTAGGTCATAACAGAAGAGCTTGGTATGGATCTTGAAAAGGTGAATCATGAGATGCTTGGCACTTGCAAAAAGGTATATGCTCTAATGATATTGGCAGGATGCCCATTAGCATTTCAAATGTTTGGTAATGTTGTACACATCTGACATCTGTTATATGCATACATTAACTTTTGTTTACTGTTTTAGATTTGAGCTTAGGAATAATATAATTTGATAGATTATCTCTTTAATACATAAATTGTCTTGTAGGTTACAATATCAAAGGATGACACTGTCATTCTTGATGGGGCTGGTGATAAGAAGGCCCTCGAGGAAAGGTGTGAACAGGTATGTTTTGTGTGAACGATTGGGTGTCTGTTTGTAGATATAGAAAGATTGGCAATTCTTATGTATTTTACGTTCCTGCTTTAATCTGTTTACTCTTTGGTTGTATTAACAGATCAGGTCAGCAATTGAATCGAGCACTTCTGATTATGACAAGGAGAAGTTGCAAGAAAGATTGGCAAAGCTCTCCGGTGGTGTTGCTGTATTGAAGGTCTGTCGCTTTTTTAATCCCACTGCTGGGTTCTTCATTTACGTAGTTGTTCACTATTTGCTTTTGTCTTGTAAATGCAAAAGAAAATGAGACAACAATGGTGGTATTTGCTTGTTGCAGATTGGGGGAGCCAGTGAAGCCGAAGTTGGTGAAAAGAAAGATAGAGTTACTGATGCCCTAAATGCTACAAAGGCAGCTGTAGAAGAGGGTATTGTAGCAGGTAACATTTTTAATTCTTAAATCTTTTTTCTGAGTTATCCTGATAGCTTTTTGTAAATTCTTACTCCTGAACATACCTTGTTGAATTTTTATGAAAAATAAAACCACATCTTATTAAGATTATTTTGGAAAATTCTTTTGCAGGTGGAGGTGTTGCCCTTCTTTATGCTGCAAAAGAGTTGGACAAGTTGTCCACTGCCAACTTTGATCAGAAAGTCGGTGTTCAGATTATTCAGAATGCTCTGAAGGTGTGTATCTGGCTAATATATTCATATGCATTCACCTTGAATTGGCATGCAAAGATGTGGTGTCACTCTAATATCTTAATTCTTGCTTTCTTTTGCATCTTCTTACATTTTATATTATTTTCTTTTTCACTGCTCTTTGGACTGTTACAAGGATTAGATTTTGGAGTTTGTGAACTAAACAATTAAATAATGTTACTTTCAATCGCAGATGCCAGTGCATACAATTGCCGCTAATGCAGGAGTTGAGGGGTCTGTTGTTGTTGGTAAACTCTTGGAGCAGGATGACCCTGAGCTTGGGTATGATGCCGCCAAAGGTTAGTAGTAGTCTCTGGAAAATTATATTCTCTACCTGCTCCCCTCCCCACCCCCGTCCAGAAAACGACTGCTTTATTGAGTGAATTTGTTGTGTAAATAGGTGAATATGTCGATATGGTTAAGGCTGGAATTATTGACCCATTGAAAGTAATCAGAACTGCTCTGGTTGATGCTGCGAGGTAAGTTCTCCTTTCTTAACGTTCAATCGGTGTTATTAATATTAGTAATTATTATTTATTTTAACAAAGAAAAGCCTTGTTGGATCTTTATCATGCAGTGTGTCCTCTTTGATGACAACAACTGAGGCTGTTGTAGTTGAACTTCCAAAGGACGAGAAGGAAGGTCAGGCAATGCCTGGTGGTGGCATGGGAGGCATGGGCGGCATGGATTATTGAAGTGTCCCTCCATACAAACATACAAACTGAACATTAGGGTTAATGGCTTGTTAAAAGGGTTAAAAATTGTTTCGATCATAAGGCATCCATGTAATCATAGTGAGAGAGATGAGCGCGTTAGGTATTTTCATAATTAAGGAAAAAATTGATTTATGTTGCCAGGAAGAATTGGTTTAGGACTGAAATTTTGTTTCAAAATAAAACATTGCCTTCCTTGCATATCTTCTGCATAATTTAAAGAATTGAATTTATGTTTAATTTTATACCAATTTGATTGACAATGGAGTAGTTGTTTCCTTTGAGCTCTTTTAAGTACTCATGATCTGGAGCTTAAAGGTCTAGTGGACACTTTTAAAGCTGTCTACATGATCTGGCAACTAATATAATAATAGGTGTTTTAGCTTCACTAACTCGTTAATATAATACAAAGATTTAACTTTTTAATCAATTTCAGATATAATTTTTACAATAATTTATATTTTTAATTTTGTTCGAATATTGTGTTTTAAATTATCAAATAATGTTCATTTGTAAGATGAGAACGGTCTTATATATAAAATATAATATTAACATAATCTATTTTGATAATTTAGTGAATTTTTATTATTATCAATAAATGGATTTATTTATTAAATCAACAAATGATTTTTAACTTTTTATGCTTAAAAGTTAAACCGGCTATGTTGACAAACTTTAATACGATATGAATTCATAATTACACACGGCCCTTTGGCTTGGTGGCCCAGAATCTCTCTAGATTCTCTTGCCATCAAGGTTTGACCTTGGCCCAGGTGTGTATTAGGGAGATTTCCCTCCATTTGTGTGGGTTGTGTCCTACCTTAGTGTGAGTGCTCTCTTCCCTTTGTGGGAGTCTCGTTCCGGGCTGAGTTAGTAGTGTTTCATCTCGCCGGTCCCGACAGTTGTTGTTGTAATAAAAAAAAGAAAATTAAAAAAAAAAAAAAAAAAAAAAAAAACCACAATCCATTGATATCTATCTACACCTTCGGTTAAATGTTTGACACACCAAAATTAAAGAGCTTTATACCCAAGTTCATGCCCCATTTTTTTTTTTTTTCAGTCACTAGTGGGCGTATGTCATTATCTCTCACAAGTCAGCAACTCAAGTATTGGCAGAGACGAACATAATGTGCCTGAAAAAGCTACTAGACAATGTAATCAAACTCAAAACAGTGTGAGAACATGAATTTTTGTTCTATAGAATGTAGTAGAAGAATCCAGTTAATTAAGAAAGCCGAGCTAAGTAGCAGCAAGAGATGTGTAACAAAGAGATCCTGAAACATTAAATTTTCCCAAAGACGAAGAAGGAAATTCAAATTTTTATCAAAACTAGTGCCTAAAACATATTTAATTCCACATGAAGGATGTATAAATGCATACAGCATAGTTCGTTCCTACGCATCATCTGCCTTTTCTACGGTTTTTCGGAGCTACACATTCTGAACAGTACCATTTCCCTTTTGGTTGTTCTTTCAAACCAACACAGCCAAAGTGAAACCATTCTATCTTGCACTGTTATAAAAATTAAAACACTTCCATAAGATGAAGAATACGAAAAGGGAAAAATATATTACAGAGAATAAATATACAAAGAACTTGATAACATACTTCTTGATTATCACATGCAACCATCTCCCCGTAGCTGACTTGGTTGCAGAAACAGTATGTGGGTTCATTTGGATCCACAGGTAAATCTAACTCCACACCAGTAGGGTTTGCAACTGCTGTTGCTGTTTCAGTTGTTGCTGTTGCCAGGCGCGATCTGCAGATATAGGTGGCATTAAACAATGTCTATCATGCACATTGTCATCTTGTTTCATAAACGTTCTTATATTTGACATGGGACATAGGTTATCTTAGAAAGAAATATCTGCTCCCATACTGTCATCTCTCTCTCTCACACTCATGCAAACAGATCACTTTATTAAACAAAAATTAGATAAATATGCTTGAAGAATATGTGAAACTAAAAATATATTAATGTTTTAACTAGAATATCCTATTGAATTAAACCATCACTGGATTAGACCTAAATATATATATATATATATATATATATATCTTGGCTTTAAAAGTTCTCGCTCTATCAAAATGAACATTTAACTTCTCATGAGCTATTGACAGCTCTGCTCACCCACCATGTCAGTGAACTTAGTTGCTGATTCACAAAATGAAAGGAGTTCTATCAAAGAGTAACACAGCAAGTATTCTTCCTCTAAACTATCTCACATGCTCCTATGTTGGGCCCTTTTGCTTTCTCTGAATCTTCATTCTTCTGTTATTGTTACGATTAGAGGAAACCCACTCATTCCTATTCAATATTTTAAACCGAGTCTCATTGTATTTTATAACCCTATCTTCAATAAGGAGGAATACAGATCCATCCTGGTTTACATCTCCTAGATACAAATTAAATCTCAGAATGTTAAACATAAAGAACCTTCCTGGTTTAGATTTCTTAGCTATGGAATCAATCTCATAAGGTTAAACATAAAGCAGTTTAGCCCAAAGCCAATAAAACAAATAATAATGCGATCAATACACAACAAAAAGCTTCCTATAGAAGAAAGCAGAACTAAATATTGAAAAGCCTAGATAAACTTTTATATATATGCTAGATACTTCATATGGAAACTATATGAGCATGTATAGGATAGGTGATAATACTTTTTACGCCCTCTACCACCCTCACTACTCCTTCCTGATTTTGTGCCAGCATCAACGCTTGTAGCAGGTGACATAGTGGTAGCAACACTATCTCTTTCTGCAAAATACCATATCATTACAAAAAAAAAAAAAAGGGGGTAAAAACATTAACAAAGGATAGAGATATTATGGCTGTTCATAAAGAAAATATGAAATCTGTTAAAGAACAAACTAATGAAGTATCCAAAATAAGCTAAAGAACGCAGAAAAGCTGAGTACAGTACCACGCCGAAGCTCATCATCAAAACTTTTCAGATACTGATCTAGTTGCTGTATGTGTGTATCTACCTGAGGGACAGTTGTGGCATATGCATTAGATTCTTAAGTGTGTATTTGCATGCATATTAAGCATTTACACAACTGCCTCAACAGAACTTAAGGCAGATAAAATGCAAAATCTAAATAGACCTGGTCCATTGTATTATAATAGCTAGTTATGGCAGGTTATCCGATAGTATCATTTGATAAAATAAAAAAACAACGGATATTTATGGATTCCCACAAATCATTAAAGAACTATATGAGCACATAAGTAAGTCTTTGATTATTTTCCCAAGCACATACTGGCAGCCACCCAAGGAAACTACTGAAACAAAGTACACATACATTCCAAGATTTTCAATATAACAAAATTCCATAAAGCAAACATATATCCTTTAAAAAATAGAAAAAATATCATATGCTGGTCCTCAAAACCAGTCTGAAAGTAACCGTTAGTTTTATATCTTAAGGCAAAAAAATTACTTCATTTAGAGGGTACTGTTTCCTGGATAAATGTGTTTTATATATTTATTGTATGAAAAATTTTAAGGATTCAAATGATTTTTATTTTTTTCCAAACTAATGTGCAAAAACTACAAAAATCAGACATCTTTATTAACCTTAGAAACAAAGGTCTATATCAGAAATTATTTCAGTAATATAATAATCATCAGAACATAAATGTTTGTTTGGCCTTTTCAAATAGGTTTATTAAAATAATCTAACAGCATCATCTACTTAACTGCTCAGATAAGAAAAAAATAATTTCATGACGTGAAGAATTTCAACAACTGGCAATTAGAAATGAACTAAGAATAAGAATTCTCAGAATGATAGAATGCAGACATTAATAGGACGGCTCCACATACCAAATCATATGCCTGAGCAGCCAAGGAAATCTTTTCATCTGCAATTCTGATGGCATGCTTTTGCTCATCAACTGCATCATCTGAGAATTTAATAAGCGAAGTATTTGGTGTAATATTTCCAGCCCTAACTTCCCGCTTAAAGTCCTCTATCTCTTTTTGACAGCGTTGCTCATTTTGTCTTTGAATCTCTGTCAGGGCAAATAGAAAATGCTTAAGAATCTGAGCCCAAAGAAGAAAAGAATTCAACTGTTAACATAAGCATAAAACTTGAAACCTTTTTAATTCTACTTGTTTCCACAAGAATGTATACCTAATTACTGAATACAGAAAAAGATTACTATATCATTTATCAGATGGCTGTAGGACAAAAAAATTACTGCAAGGGGCATGGCAGTGTGGGTCGTGAGTGGCAATCATAACTACCTCCTAAGCTCACATGGATAATTATTGAAAGTCTGTGAAACTCATCACTCCCTTGAAAGGGCAGCAACACCACAGCATGATAACATGGCAGGATCCAACATCATTGATGTTTCATTTGTATTTTTTTTTTTTTTTTTAATATTTCTTCTCTTTCTTTCAACATATGTACATAACATAATAATACAGATTCGCACAACATTAGAAAACCAAAAGCAGCACAGAGGAGGGGTGGCGTAGGGAAGCTAGATAAAACATATAAAACAAGCCTATATTAAACATACAAAGCCAAGAATATAACATTAATAATCATATCTTTCCATGGTGACACATGCATGTTTTTCTTTTACTGTCATTGTACTTGGACAAAAGTACAGATACATCTGCATCTTCGTGACTTTTCCCAATTAAGTATATCATAACAACAAATTACAATCTACAACTTATCATAGACTACATTAAATTGGTGACAACTGTGGTTCTGATCTAGTTTCCATACATAATAGAAAACCTGAAATTGTTTTATGAACTGCCAGACCCTATAACAACGGTGAAGCACAAACTGGCTACACAAACTAAATTATTATAATAATACTTCTAATTTCAGACATTCCTTTATATATATATATATATATATAGGAAACAAAAATATATTGCAAAAATAGAAATATTACAAAAGATCCCTATACAAAGAACATAGGATGTAGCAACACAGCCCTTTACAAGAATGAACAAGAAGTCCACCTAGGCAGACAAAAGAGCACATAGGGAACCAAAGAAGGCCTACAAAAGAAAATGGAACTCAGATATTCCTTCTCCTTACAGAATCTAAAAACTGAGAAGAGCTTAACTGATATAACAATAAAGAACAACAAAAGGTTGAAAATGACAACATTAAAATTTTGTTGATGATTATATAATGTGCTAAACAAAGGCTGTTAGTAGACAGCAAACCTTGTAGACTTTTATCTAAATCATGAAGCAATGAGTACTTCTTCTGCAGAATGTTGGGCAGTGATTCCAGATCTGTAAAAAAGCAATCAGCTGAGACATTAGTATTAAGAAAGATGTACTTAAAAAAAAAAAGGATATTATGAAAGATGTGAACAAGAGCTTAACATTAAAACAGATTAAAAAAAAAAAGAAGAATATCAACATTAATAGGACAACCGAATATGTGTAGTGTAGTTTCATTGTCTTTGAATTATCTGCGAAAACATTGAATTAGCACCGAATAAGGACAAAAAGGGGAAAATGTTACGATGGTAAAACATATGAGCAGCGGAGACCTAGAAAAGAACTAGAAAGAGCGATTACCATATCTAGAAGGCATTGAAAAGAACTAGAGAAAGCTAAAAAAGACATGGATAGCATTAATAAAAACTAAGAGCATGTTTATTAATCAGGAATAGAAATGAAAGGGAATTTAGTTGAACTAGAAAGTGAAAGGAGAGCAAACTGGAATTAAAAATGAAAACAAATTGATTACAAAAATACTGCTATTCATACAACATGCGGAATAGAGGGTATTTTAGAAAAAATATATTGTTTACTTTTTTTTAATCAGGGAAGTGAAATAAATTCCTAGGATGAGAGAGGAGAATTAAGATCCTCGATTTATGTGTGGGGTCTACTTTAATTCCCAACCGGTTTAGAAAACATTTGAATTCATTAAAAATAAATTAAGTTTCTTCTCTCTCATTAGAAATCCTAATTCATAAACACACCCTAAAATGAAAGAGAAAATAAAGAGGATAACATTACACAATACATAACAAGAATACTCCAAAAGATTCAAATAGTGAACTCATTTGGTCGAAATTCAGGCTTACATGAGACAAATAAAGAACCTAAACATTTTCTATCTTCCAATACGCAAATAGCAACTCAAACAAATAAGTTAAAGGTGAATCACAACATCTCTCATATGTCGCGCATTTTACTTCACACATTATGCAGAGAAATTTGAACTTCAAAATCAATAACAAATGGAAACATTCTTAGCTCAAAATAAACCTAATTTTTATTCAAATAATATTACTGTCATAAAATTAGGTCCAAATAATCAATATCAGAACACACAATTAGACAATAATCATTTCATTTTTATATTTTAATTTTAAATACAGTAATTCACAATTGAAACGACAACAAAAATCTGGACGTTGAACTTAAACCTAAAATTGAATTTACTTAAAAGGTACAGAATTGTTTAACAAGTTAAATTAGGGTTTCTACTTTCTAGAATTGAAGATGACAGTGAAATTAGGGGAGAAGAGGAAGACTTACTGAATTGAAATTCATCGAGAAATGACATTTTTTGTGGAGTTCAAGAGATCAGCTACAGCTGATTTTGATTTTTGGTGAAAAATTCAGGATGTTCCTGCCACAGGTTTAACCTACTTTCGAGCCCTAAAAAAAAATAATGAAGAAAAAAAACTAGCATGGTAGGTTTATAGCTAAAACAAAGAAGAATGTGGTTATCTGGATCGGTGGTAGTACAGCTACCATTCGTTTAAAGATTGGACCAGAGAGGCCTCAAACATAACAGCTACCGGTTGTTGAGGAGTGCAAATGTTGTTATCTTGATCTGGGCTTGCTAAGGTTATGTTGGGTCGATGTTGACAGAAAACCCTGCCTAAGGAACTCATCAAGCACACAAGAACCATCCATTGACACTTGGCAGGATGTATAGCTTTGGATTTATTTTTTTAATACAACTTGAACCCACGACTCGAAAAAATAAAAAGTGGATAATATGGGCTGAATGATCCATCTAGCCCAATCATGAGGTAATGGACTTAGAGATAGATTGCTCATGAATGGTATTATGGTCTTATGGTATTATGACACTGAAGAAGGACAAAACAAGGGGAAAATGTTACGATGGTAAAAAATATGAGCAGCGGAGACTTAGAAAAGAACTAGAGAAAGAAAAAGGAAAAGACATGGATATCATCAGTAAAAACTAGGGGCACATCGCACATTTATTAATTGGGAATAAAAACGAAAGGGAATTGAGTTGCACTAGAAACTAGAAAGGGAAAGGAGAGCAACCGGTATTAAATTTTAAGATTTTGTAACTGTGTTTACTAATTTTTAGGAATTAAAAACAAAAACAAGTTGATTACAAAAATACTCCTATTTATAGAACGTGTGCGATGGAGGGTATTTTATAAAAATATATTGTTTACTTTTTTTTTAATCAGGAAAAGGAACCTAATTCCTTGGATAGGAGAGGGGAATTAAGTTCCCCGATTTCAATGTGGTGTCTGCGTAACTTAATTCCAAACCGTTTTAGTAAAAATTGGAATTCATTAAAAATAAGTTAAGTTTCTGTTCCCACGCTAGGAATCCTAATTAATAAACACACACTAAAATGGAAGAGAAAATAAAAGAGATAACATTACACAATACAAAACAAGAATACTCCAAAAAATTCACATAGCGAACTCATTCAGTCGAAATTCAGGCTTAGTTAAGACAAATAAAGAACCTAAGCACCTTCTATTTCCAATGTGCAAATAGCAAATTAAACAATTAAGTTAAAGGTGAATCACAACATCTCTTCTCTGCTCTCAGTACTTCACACATTTTGCAGAGAATTTGACCCTCAAAACTAATAGCCCATCTAATGGAAACATTCTTAACTCAAAATATCTTTTCAGACAAAATACTGGTATACCATTAAATATACCCTAATTTTTATTCGAATGATATTACTTTCATAAAATTAGGTCCAAATAAACGATATCAGAACACCCAATTAGACAATAATCATTTCATTTTATATTTTAATTTTAAATATAATATTCACAACTGAAACGAGAATAGAAATCTGGACACTGAACCTAAAACTGAAGGCATAGAATTGTTTAACAGGTTAAACTAGGGCTTGTAGAATTGAAGAAAACAGTGAAAATTAGGGGAGAAGAGGAAGACTTACTGGCTTGAAATTCATCGAGAAATGACATTTTTTGTGGAGTTGAAGATATCAACTGCAGCTGATTTTTATTTTTGGTGAAAATTTCAGGATGTTCCCGCCACAGATTGAACCTGCATTCGAGCCCCAAACAAAAACTAAAACGCAGGTTCTGTAGATGTCGAAATGACCTTTATAGCCTTCAGCATTTTCCTGAGTTATTTATTCGGTCAAGGAGGTTGGTTGATGCGTACAACGGTACAAGGACTACGACGTCGTATCTGTACACAGTACACTACAAATCTACAATGGTCTGGTCTCCAATTTATACACTTTAGAGGATCTGAGTCAATCAGAAAATTAGATAAATGGAAGGCCAGGATTAATTTATAGCCTCGTCACCTTAACCAAAGTCCAAAACAAAACCTGTGTACACTACAAATCTACAATGGTCTGGTCGTATCCGTCACCGGCGAAGCTTCTCGGTTAGTCGTCTCTCTTAGACGAACTGTTTTCGAATCTCTATACGTACAAAGAGCAGCTTCAACAGGTATTATTCTCTCTCTCTCTCTCTCTCTCTCTCTCTCTCTCTCTTTTCGTGGGTGGTTTTGGTTTCAGCTTTGTTTGTGATTTTCGTGTTGATTCCGTGATGGGTTTTGGAGATTACGTGAATAGGGATTAGGGTTTTTTGAGGTTTAGCGAAAAAGGGGTGTTTTTTAATTTTGTTTTGGCATACGTTGATGATTTTGATCCACCGCAATCACAAATCACAATCAGAACTAGTGGCATACTGTAAATTTTACCACCATTTTAAACTGTTCTTCTGTACCCGTACCCCAATTTTTATGCTCCTTTGTTGCTATATATTTGCTTGATTGACTTCTTGTGGTTAGCGGGATAATCTGATACAAACCGTCTGATTCTAGAAAGCTGTGTAGTGTCCTATTGTCCTAATAACAGTCTCCATTAGTTCGAATCCTAGCACCAGATAGACAATGCCAACATATTTAGTAGTGGGGCATTGACGCCTTGAGCTCCATACTGAAAGAGAGGTATTGTTATCTGATGAGGTTGACAGTCATCGAGAAAGCAGGATTCTCGGAACTGTTCTAGTGTTATAGCGCGGGTTTAGCAGTGTCCTTAGTGGCATAGAGGTTTTTGAATAGTTCTAGATAACAGCATACCCTTGTGTAGAGGTCGATTTGCAAACCCATCTGGGGTTATACAAGCTCGGATATGAAGATCACATGCTTGAAATGAGGCAAGAATTTAGTTGTTGGTCTCTCATTAAAGTCGAAAAATGTGAGAGATTTACGAGTGGTGGCATGATGCCAGTGATCGTATCTAGATCATTCTTTCTCTCAAGATGTGTGCTCTATAATTAAATTCATACAAATTTCAAGGGCCTTAGATCTTTGTTAATAGTAATCATAATGCAAGTTAAATTACTCTTTCCAAAGTATAGTACCATTGTGTTTTCTTTCTGAGACAGAGTAACTTTAAAGATGAACCGGTTAGATAACTTAGATCTTGAAATTGAATGAGATCTTGAAATTGAATGGGATGGGTGATTCCAATCCCCAAGCTTCCACAGGGATAAATGGAGGTTTCTTTTGCCTTGGAAAAACTGTGCCTCTGCCATGTTACATGACTTACATCTAATAGATGTCCAACCTGTTATTAATCTATTTGTTTTCTATAATATAGTATTTGAAATTTATAGCTGTTTATTAGCATTTCAACAGCACATTAATCTAAGTGTATTTTTATTAGATATGATTGGAATTTTTTTTTGGGATCAGAAACAAAGATTATGCATGAGGTAAATAGTGATTATCAGCGTATAATCTCTTTCTGCTGTTATTTCCTTGTACATAAGTACGTGTCTTTCCTGTTCTTTGCCTTACTTCTGTAAAACCAAATAAATCTTTTTTGCAAAAGGGTTGAATTTACTTTTGTTTTTTTGAGCTTATTGGCGTGTTGAATTTACTTTACCTTTTCTTTCGTAATTGATCGACACATGAAGATATATTATTCTTTTCCTGCTACGGTTGTAACTTTTTATGTTTCCTTTGGATATTCTACTTGCCATTAGGGCCATGTTGGCTTTTCTCATGTGTGCACTCTTTGGGTGGGATTTATATCTCAAATTTTTGTAATCATCTAAGTTTTTACCAGCCAGATTTTCTCTTCAAGTTTAAATAAACAATGCCATTCATATGACGCTTATTACCAGTTGACGCTCATGCTTCCACTTCTTTGAAAGGAATTTTAGCTTTTTGCTCCCTGTTCGACCAAAGTTAAAACATTCAGGATGCTAACAGTCTTAACTATGAGAGCTTCCTCTATTTATGTAGTGTTTTGATAGCCATCATCCTAATATAGAGTGGAACTTGTTGGATATATATATATATATATATATACATACTGGTGTAAGTTTGTTGGTATTTATAGTTAATTAGATTGGATGTATAACTAATCAGCTCCATTGCATAGTTTTTGTTCAATTCAAATCATATATTACTAATGGTGGATTCATTCATCAGCATTTAGATGGAACAAGAAGCAGAGAAATCATCAGTAGGAATGGGGAGTTCAGGTGGGTCTGATACAGACAGCTCAGAAGTTGTAAGTCAGGTGAGGAAAATGCTATTTCACCGGATGCTAGTGGGTATTCAAGATGGACGGTTTTTCTTGGGCACCTTTCACTGCATTGATAAGCAAGGGAACATAATTCTCCAAGATGCAGTGGAATACCGTAGCACCAGAAGGTCCTCTCCATCTCCGATGGAACAACGGGGCCTTGGACTCATTCTTATCCCTTCCTCTTGTAGAATTTCTTGTCATGTAGATTTCTCCATTGATGAACAAATGTCGCTGCTAAAAATTAAGCAATAGATTGTCGTCGATGTGTCCCCTAATGTTTTTTTTTTTTGTTGTTTTAACCAAAATTTCCTTTGGTTTAAGAAATGAAGAATTATCATTTATGATATATATGTTTCATGTTTGCTTTGCTGACTTGATGAATTGAAGATTAGATATATAGAGTAATGTCATGTATCCATCTTTTCCTATAAAAAAGATGGATAAATAATGCGAAGAAAATAGCATTTAGGTGATTTGTCTGACAAATTCAGCGATCAGTCATTAAGCTCTTTTCCTCATAATTATGAGCTAAACCGTATCATCCAAGCTATATATTGTTATAACTTTTGAGAATCTGGACAAAATTATTAGATAATTCATAACACCTTCCTCTTATTAACAAGACGGATTGTTAAATCATCTGGAATGAAAAAATTAAGTAAAAAAATAGGATACATAATATTTTTTTTGGTTTACACCATCCGGTTTCCGGGTGGGACGGATCAACCATACGGTGCAATCAGTCCAGACCACACCCCGACTAATCCGGACTCGCACCGGGTCGGCCACTAAGGGGTAAAGTGCTCCCAATATGTATAGCTCCGTTCACAAGGGGAGTTGAACCCACGACCTTGCTTAAGGGATGAGAGCGCCGAACCACTCACACCAACACATGATTGGTGGATACATAATATTACACAATAAAGACAATATGATTACATTGATATATATATATATATATATATATAGGAAATGAGATTGGTCCGGTAGTAATATTAAAAATAATAAAAATAAAAAAACATATATTTAGACGGGCTTCAGGTTTGGGCCGCCAATTAGCCCATTTTCCGTTTGGTTTTAGGCCCGGCCCATTAAGAATGATTTATTTGGTGCTCAGTGGAATTGTGGAAAATAAAAACAGAGCAATATATTTGTGAGCTCAACGTCACTCTGTTACCTCCCCATTTCAATTCTCAATCCAACGGTTGACGTTTAGCCGACTTCAACACACCAACGACCTTGCCTGAGTACAACAAAGTGTTGCAAATGGAAGGGAAAGTGCTTGTGTTCGCGGGACTTCGAGTTGGGTTCACTTCGCTGCTTTGCTCTGCTGCAACTAATGATCGATTATTACACTTAAGTTTCGTCAAGTAAGCTCTCTAAATTAGTAACTTTTTCATGAGGGTCTCAACCGTTAACTTGTTTTCTTCGAGTAAATTCATCAAACATCATCACTTCATTGCCCTCCGTTCAGTTTCAGCTCTTGCCCAGTTGAAACCGCTCTCATCTGATTCTGATTCTGATTCGGGTCCCCAAAATACAACTAAAGTGGTTGAAACATTGAACCGTTTGAAAAAGAAACCAATTGATGCATTATCATATTTTGATAACTTAAAAAAGGAAGGGTTTTTGCATGATGTTTGTACATACGCAGCAATTGTCAGAATACTGTGTCATTTTCGTCTTAATAAGGAGTTGGATTTGATATTCTTGCAAATTATTAGGAAACAGAATAACGTAGAATTTGAAGTTATAGATTTGCTTAAAGCTCTTTACCATGATGGGTCGGATTCGTTTGTTCGAGTTTCTAATGCAATGGTAAAGGCTTACGTTGTCCTTGGAATGTTTGATCAAGTTCTTGAGATTTTGTTCCTAACCGAGCGTCATGGATTTGTTTTCCCTATATCATCATACAATTTCTTCATGAACCAGTTGGTTCATTGTGGAAAAATGGATACGGTTCTAGCCGTTTATCAACAGCTGGGGAGGCTTGGATTGAGCTTGAACGTTTATACTTATGTTATTGTGCTTAAGGCCCTTTTTAAGAAGGGTTGTTTAGAAGAAGCGTTTGAGGTTTATAGGGAGATGGATAAAGCTGAGGTAACCCCAAATGAATTTGCTTACTCTACTTTTATTGAAGGGCTTTGTATGAATGGAGAGTTAGATTTGGGTCATCAACTTCTCCGAGCATGGGCAGCAACAAAGATTCCTTTGGGTGCCTTCGCTTACACTGTTGTGATTCGTGGGTTTTGTAATGACACCAGATTGGAAGAAGCAGAAGGTCTATTACTTTTCATGGAAACACAAGGAGTTGTTCCTGATGTACATGTATATAGTGCCTTGATTTCTGGGTATTGCAAATTTGGGAACATAAGTAAAGCTTTGGCTCTTCACAGTGAGATGGTGTCAAAGGATATTAAAACCGACTGTGTGGTTGTGAACTTGATTTTAAAATGCTTTTGTCAGTTGGGTAGGGTTTCTGAAGCTGTACATCAACTTAAGGAGTTGGAAGAAATTGGGATCGTTGACAATATTTCTTACAATTTAGTAGTGGATGCTTTGTGCAAACTTGGGAGAGTAGATGAAGCCATGGTATTGTTCAGTGAAATGAAGGATAATCAAATGGTTTTAGATGTTGTCAACTACACAACTATGATTTATGGTTATTGTCTTCAAGGTAAACTTTGTGATGCTTTAATTTTGTTTAAGGAAATGAAGGAAAAAGGGCATGAACCCGATCTTGTTACATATAAGATACTTGCTGTTGGGTTTGCTAGATGTGATTTTGGACAAGTAGCAATTGATCTCTTAAATGATATGAAGAAGCAAGGTTTGGGACCTTATTTTGCTAGAGACAACATGATCATTGAAGGCCTGTGTTTGGGAGGCAAGGTGAAGGAAGCAGAGGCTTTTTTCCACAGTTTGCAAGAGAAGTGTCTGGAGAACTATAGTGCCATGTTTAATGGTTACTGTCATGCAGACTATTCGGAAAAGGCCTTTCAACTATTTATGAGGATTTCTAAGCAGGGATTCTCAGTGAGTAAAGGGTCCATCTTTAAACTGCTCAATAGTCTTTGTATCAATGGTGATAATGCCAAAGCTAAGATGTTGTTTGATAGAATCCTGACTTTGAACCTTGAACCCAGCAAAATAATGTATAGTAAACTTATAGGTTCTTGTTGTCAAGCTGGAGAAATGGGAATGGCACGGTCAGTGTTCGATATTTTGATTAGCAGAGGGAACACACCTAATCTGATGACCTATACAATGATGATAAATGGTTATCGCAAAGTAAATTGTATGCAGAAAGCTTTTGAACTTTTCAAAGATATGAAACGGCAAGGGATCGCACCGGATGATGTGACTTATAAAATATTGTTTAACATTCATTCAAAAATAAATCTAAAAAGCTCTTCTTCATCGTGAGAGGCTCTGCAAAGTAAAGAAGACATAGTGAATGCTGCAAAAAAGAAGTAATCTCATTTTTAATTTCTTTTTTATATATCTAACATTTATTTGGCTATTTGATTGTACTGTGAGTTTGTTTATCTTGGTTATTTGAATTTATATTTCTGGCTCTATATGTTGTTTTGGTTATTTGAAAATTAGGGGTTTTCTATAGGTTATTTGAGAATAGTTTACTTGCTTCATTTTGAAATTAGGGTTCCTTGTTAGATTCTTGCAGTAAGAGTAAATAAAAGAAAGAAAAGAAAAACTCTATAACAAATGCATCATTATCAACTCTAATATTTCTGATGATTGCATTTGAATTTAGAAATGATCTTTTGTTCTTGACCCTCTGCATTTTTTGCTCCACCTTTAGCTCATTGACAACAGGATTGCCATTTGCCACCTCTAATGTTTCAATCATTGACAACAGGATGGTCCAAGATGATAAACCACATGGATAGCTGCTTTGTTGACATGTCCAAGATGGTCAAGCTTTTGATGGCAGTGGATCCATCCAATTCATCTTGAGAAAGCTTTCCAGGGTGGACTACACAGTTACATTATTTGCAACTCACCCTCCTTTCAACATTGATGCTAACTTTGGTAAGCTAAACCATCAAAGAGATTTTATTTTAAACTAAACAAATAAACCAGGTACAACTTCTTGGCTTGGCGGGGAAGCCGAAAAGAGTTTGAAGTGCTCTTTTGAGGCCATCGAGGAGTATCTGGTTGAAATTATTTTCCCAATAAATCTGTTTGAACCTTTAATTTTCTTTCTTACATTTTTGCTTTAACTTAATATCTATATAGACCGGTCAACAATGAATATGCTTTGACAAACACCTTGATGTTTGTCTTTTTTATTATAAATCGTTATGGAATTAATTTCTTTTCCATTGTATCTTTAAATATAACCAGGAAGCTATGATGGAGTAATCATTTCTGCAACCTTTCGTTTCAGTTTTATAACAGCAGATGCAGAAATGCTTGTACAGAGTAACTTGGATGACCTGTACGTACCTGCTTACTACTCTTCCCCTAGGTAGATGGCCGAGCAGATGTGTGAAAGGACTGAAAGATTGAAAGCTTACAGTCTAGTGATCAACGACAACATCAACATATGCTGGAATGAAGGAGATTGTCGTGAAGATGATACAGAAGAACTAGAGTTACAGTAAGTATAATTATCTGGTAGAATTTACACATTCAATGGACTGTTAAAATGCATGAATATCTCTACTCAATTCTCAGTAGTCTCTATTTCTTAAATATCAGCTTCAATGTGATGCCTCGAGGCTACGGAACTAAAGATTTTTGTTAAGCTATACCTTCTTGCTGCTGTTGTTGTGTGCTATTTTTTGGTTTCTGCCCTTCTAAATGGTACTCCACCACATCATTTGCTTGGAAATGGAAGAATTTGTGTCTGCAGAGTTGGCCTGGATAGAGGGTTCTGAGTCTCTTGCTGATGCCTTTTTGGTGCTGGATTTATATGTTAGCAACTATTTTTGCCCCACTTTTTTTTTTGTTTTTGTTCTTGGCTAATTATGTCAAATGCAACGATTGTATTATTAAATGTTATGTATATTGTATAGCATAAACTTTGGTCCGTCCTCATTATCTAATTATAATTAAACGGTTTTAATTATAATTAGTATGAGTATTAGCTAGTTTAGCTAGTAAAGTCTCTTGTTAATGTATAAAGGTCTAGAGTTTTCACACCAAAGTGGGAGAGATTTGGTTTATATTTTTTGTAAATGGAAAAAAATTAAAAAGAAGTTATAATTGGTATTCTCCATCCTTTATTTTCAATTTTTCCTGTCTGTTTCATATTACTTTCTACGTAAAAATATATTTAAAAAGTTGAGATAATATTAAAAGGTTGATTTACATTAGTAAATTAAATGAATAACCTAAAAATGATGGTTAATTGTATTTTTACATGGATTTAGCTACAATACATATGCCCGCAAAATTTAAATGTTTGAAAAATAAAAATAAATAAATAAATAAATGGGAGCCTTATTGCTTCTGACCAATAATTTAATCATGCAATGTGTTGCACTGGAAAATAGGCATTACAGCTAACATGGGGTAGTTCAACCGGTAGATAGACGAATTTGGGGTTTGGGTAAATGACTCCCAAATTAGCGGCTCGAATCCTATCAATGGCGAAGGCTTTTAAAAAATTACCTGGTCCCGAATGAATAGATATTGTAAAAAAAAAAAAAAAAAAAGGTATTGTAAAAAAAAAAAAAAAAAAGGTATTCCATGTGTCATTTAACAAAACAGGAATGATCAAAGTTGTCCCGGGCAATATACTCACTAGAATAGGATTCAATCTATTAAAACTAGATTAACTTTCGCTATAAAAAATTATAAGTTTTCCAAATATTCTTTCGGCAGAAGATTTTTTGTGTTATATAATTCACCTAAATTCTCAAGTTAACTCTAATGTTTAGCTATCAATAACTCGAGAACACTGAAAGGTTTGTAAATGGCAAATCCATGCAAGTTCAGTATTCCAACTCAATTAAACCAGTGGCATGGTTCTGAATAGAAATTTTAATCCTTCCTGAGTTCTATGTATTCACGACGAATACCATTGCATTTAAGACGGCAATTTCAAGCTTGTCTTCCTGTCACGCATCACACAAATGTTAGAACAGAGGCAAACAAACTTTAAACGACGAAAAAAAAAAACTTAGTGCCAATAATAAACAATATAGGTCAAAACGAAAGTCTTGCTCTTCTTATTCTAAGTGTAGCACATTTCCGTGGTGAATATGCACTCCTAAATAACTGTTATAAGTATGGAACTCATATTCTCCACATTGATATGATATTGTCTGTCTTGGGTCTAAGCTCGCATAGATTTGCTTTTGGAACTATGCCCAAAAGGTCTCATACCAATGGAGATAGTGTACATACTTCTACTACTCTTACTCTTATATACCAATGCCATGATTATCTCTATGTCTAGCCAATATGAGACTTAGGTCGCGCGCCCAACAATAATGTGATAACATACATATAAATAGATAGCAGGGAGATCTCCATTCTACAATCAGAAGAAACCTATTACTAATTCAAAAGAACTCACCATGTAAATATCTCTCTCAGTTGTCGATGCAAAACAAGTTTTGACCAAATCAATAGCTTCAACTTCTGAAAGTGGAGTTACAGCATCTTGAACATGCTTTGAATTTTCAATCAGAATAAACGCACCGAAGAATATGTGATGCTGGATATTTCAAATTAAGAGAAGTACCTAGGCAGGCAATAAGAGTGGACCGGGAGACTTCAATTGATTATCCAGAAAAGGCATGATTAGCGTTGATCCGAAACCTTGGCAACCATATCCAAACCTTGGCAAAACTATTAAGTTTTGGGAACCAATTTAACGTTGAAGTCAATATTAAGTTTTGGGAACCACTTGCTTAAGTTGTTCTCGAAACAACTACTCGTTGGAAACCATTTCAATGTTTGTGTGAACCCTTTTAACGTTCTAGGTAACGTTGAAGTTTTTCTTGGAAACCACTTAATTTATTTATGGGACATTATTATAATGTTTTCGATTAAGGTGTATTATTATTGTTTTTTTTTAATTATTGTGTATTTAAGAAAATAAATTAAACTTTTAAACACGTACACAAACCAATTCCAATTTTTTAGATTATAATCAATCAATAGGATTTAGATTTTTGATCTAATGAATGAGAAAGAAGAAATTTAAGGAGAGAAATTTGGGGCGGGCTTTGTAGTGTGAGATGAGAGAAAAAAATGGAGTTTTCAAATAGAAGTAACTTACAAGAGGAGGAAAGAGAGAGGGGGCAGTTACTACTTACTAGTGTTCTTGCCAACTTTCACCTAAACCTAAACTCCCCACAGTTCAACATCAAATTACCCACAAGTTTACTCATCACCAACAATAATATTAATTAAGACAAACCAAAACTTGAACCCAATTATAATACACCTAATTACAACGCTATAGCTTCTTGTATAAAATATCAATAAACAAGTTCACAGGAGGAGAGATAACAAAAACAGTTAAATACGAAAACAAATTAATTAACAAGTTAGATGAAGATATATTTATCCAATAATTTATACTTATATGGTCGCATTTTTTTTAGGTTAAATATAAACTAGTTATTTTAAAATTTGTCAAAAAAAACACTAATTCGGTGTTATTTTGGGAGGGGAGGACTTGAATCTGCAACCTTGTCGTGCATATGTGAGGGAGGGTTTACCATCGGACCAATCACATCTCCTCAAATTTGTCAAAAAAAATTTAGAAAAAGAATCTAGTATTCGAATAGTTTTCAAAATATTGTTGATGAATTTGGAAACAACCATATTTATTAGGGTTTAATCCCAATTATGCTGACATAAAGAGATTAACTCTAAAAAAGTTGAATGGGATTATTGTGTATTTAGAGCATCTCCAATGGTATCCTTAAAAGTAGGAGAGTAATCAAAATTTGATTATTTATCCAAAAAACACTGTCCAATGGAGTCACTAAAATTTAGCAATAGCAGTTATCAATAATCAAATTGCCTCCTCAATAATCAAATTTGAAGATTGACTTAATTTCAATCATCAAATACAAATTTAACCCAAATTAACTGTTGTAATTTTATTCTTTCTCTCTCTTTTGTGGCTTTTTTTTTTTTCCTCTTTTTTTCTCTGATCATCTATGTATTTCATCATTGTTTCAACCCCAAAAATTTCAATCAAGTAAAATTCGTCTCTTCATTACGAATGGATCAATACCCATATCATATACTTTCTCTTGTCTTTTATAATTTTTATTTTATTTTTTAGTAAAAAAAACTAATATACCATTGTGATATAATTACAAGTGTACCATTGTGGACTATACAATCATCAAATTTAGCAATCTCTAAAAACAATCCTCAAATGTTGAGGTGGTAACTTTTGAGGATCCAAATTTACTTATACCATTGGAGATGCTCTTACATTGGCATATTATGTCAGTTTTGACTTTTTAAAATCAAGACATGGTTGCACATCTTCTTTTAGCAAAAGTGGTAGTAGACATTCCTTCTATATATGTGGTGAGAGGTTTAAATCTCACTATATGCATTTTACAAGCATGCGTAGAAGGTAAACTCTCGGTTCGTAGCACTGTACATGTATTGTCTGATCTTGACATCATCCTCTGCAAATTCTAAATTTATACTTAAAAAAGGAAAATTTAAGATATGATTATGGATTTTGAAATAATCTTGCAACTGTTCATTCATGACTCACGTTTAGAATTTAAAAAACCAAAAGACGAAATAATGACAATTAGGAGTGTGCGGCGGATCGAATCCGATCGAAATGAATTTTAGAGCGGAATTGGATCAGATTCATATGAAGCAATTCTTAATGTATAAAAGTTAAAATATTTCTAAAATTAACAAAATTAAAACATTAATTTATATAGTACTTCAAATAAAATTAACAAACTAACAAAATAAAATAGAATCCAAAATTTGCTCAATGTTCATCAATATAATACAAAATAAATTAATCTAATATAAATGAGTAATGCTAGAGGACCCAAAAAAGTGACCCAAATTTTAGACCCAAACCTATGTGGCAACATCACATGGAATCTTTGGAAAAAGTGACATGGGCCCGTGTTGTGTGTGATGTTGCCACATAGGTTTGAGTCCAAAATTTGGGTCACTTTTTTGTGTCATCTAGCATTACTCAATATAAATTGTGCATTATATTTTGGCAGATCCGGCAGATTTTCATATGGAAATCCAAAACCTGATCCGATTCAATCTTGTCTTCATATCCAATCCAATCCAATCAAATAGTTTGGATCAAATCCAATGAATCATATTGGATTAGATTGGATTCTGCACACCCCTACATTTTATTAATTGTACAAGATACTTGATGAGATGATATTGATCTAGTAGTATACCCCATCACACATGCACCACCAAGTTGTGGGTTCGAGTCTTCCTTTCCAAATTCTGAATTTATATAATAATTCAAAAAAAATTGTACTAGATACTTGTTGCAACAGCAGTTCAAATATAATAAATAAGAAATTGCACTTAGATCCCCTAAGGTTTGGTTATTCTATAACAATATACTTAGAGTGTGTTTTGTATGACTTTTCTTTTGGCTAAAAGAGTTTTATTAATGTCAA
The DNA here is from genome assembly GCA_030490815.1 of Acer saccharum. Classification (NCBI taxonomy): domain Eukaryota; kingdom Viridiplantae; phylum Streptophyta; class Magnoliopsida; order Sapindales; family Sapindaceae; genus Acer; species Acer saccharum. The sequence continues at coordinate 14,444,063 of CM059869.1, forward strand.
AAGCTCCTTTGAGTTTTTTTTTTGTTTTTTTTATTTATTGTTTCGTAAATCTCCTAATGTTAAAAAAGCTATTTTATGTCTTCTTGATTCCAAGAAGCTGTTTTTGAGGTTTTTTTTAATAAATATACATTGTCTTAACTACCCTTTATGAAACTTAAATATTCCATCATGCACATATTTCATTACAGAACTTAAATACTTTGTCTATACATTTTTTTTATAATTTATGACAATCAAACACTCTTTTGAAACAACCTACTAACTTAAAATTATTTTCTTAATTGAATATCAAACAACATACAACTTTTTGTTAAAAGCTCTACTTATAAAAGGTCTAGAAGCTCTATTTGAAAAGACATACTAAACACATCGTTAATAGCCATCCATCAACCCTTAACACAATAAGAGTATAATAGTCTTTTTGGAGTATTATATATTAAGAAAAATAATTTATTTATTTAAAAAAAAAAAAAACAAAATAAATTGAGGCATTTTGATATTATTTTGTAATTGTAAGTTAGGGTGTTGTGTTGTGTTGATCCATATATAATCGTGTCATGTTCGTATTTAGAGAGACTGACCTGTTTAATAAACGGGTCATATGAAAAATAAATGGGTTGTGATCGAGTTGACCCTAACATGACCCGCCAACCCGTTTTGCCACCCATTGTGTGCTTCTTTTGTGGTAAGTGTGGTGTAGCCGTGGAGGAGGCCCACTACCCCTCTCGACTTGTTGAAAGAGTTGCCTCCTCCATGGACATGTATGTTTAATTGATGGTAAATATAATTATTTTTATAATATTTGTTTATAAGGGTATTTTGGAATTCAAATATTGTTAGCTTAACCGAATACCAACTTGTGTGAAATCCAAGGGGTTGAAGTGTCAAATAACCAAACCTTTTCATATAAATGTCTTCTGCCAAACTTGAGGAGTGTGAGTGCAATTTACCCAAAAAATAAACCATTAAAAAAATGGCGCGGCGCCACTGCCTGAATTCTGATTACGAACGGTTAGTTTCATTTGAGTAGAAGCAAGTAAAGACATAAAGAGTAAAGACCCCACACGTGACACGACACGCTCCCTCTAAAGTCAACCTGATGGTGCCTGTCTTTTTTGTACCTTTTGTTTGTCCTCTATAGTCTTACCTTAGCTTCTTTTGTTTAACAAAATTATATAAATATTTTGATCAATTCTAGTGTCTGAGTGTTCAAAGGGTGACTGATTAAATATATCAATAAGTCTTTTAACATGATATCCAAGTCATTTTACATTGATTAAGACTTAAGAGGGACGTAAATGTATGCCAATCTTAGTTGCAAGAGGTAGCTCTTCTTGTGTTTTCTTGATGAAGAGGAAACAAGCTTGAATAAATACCTATATTTCTTGTTGCAGTTTTCGTCTAAATTGTTTTGTACTTGCTTGGAAGATATTAGAAAAAATAAATAAAGAAATAATCTTGGAAGATGATGAGCTGTGTATGGACAATTGCAAACGTCAAGTGATAATCGAACGACACCAGTCAAAAAGACAAGAAGAAAATGAGTGAAAAGAATACCAAAAAAAATAGTATACAAATGTATCTTTCTGTCTGTGCATGTGCCTAATTAAACCATTCATCTGATGCTATATATGTATCAAACAAAAGCCGATAGAGGAGAAATAAAGTAGAGACTATGAAATAATATATAAGCTCCTGCACTTCATTTTTTTTTTGGGTCCCTTTTAAGAGCTAGTGACAAAGGAGCTTCACTCCATTCACATTAATCTTCCAGACAAGGAAACAAAGGTTAGCATTTTATCTCTTCGTTTTTGGTTGTGGGGTTTTTTTCTGTCCATTGTCAAATTTTGTCTCTGTTGTTGGGCATTGTTCATAACTTGCTATCACTGAATATATTGCTACTATTTGTCAGTTTTCCTAGAGAAAAAACAAATTGGGAAAATGATTTAGTTTTGCTTGGTGTAATTTTAATGTCAAGAAAATTCCATATTACAGGATGGAAAAAAGTTGAATATTGTTTCAGCTTTACTAAAAATTTGTTTACTCTCTAGTAATATTGATATAACTTTTGAATTTCCATTTTCTATAATTCTTTTAAGTGCAGAATGAGTAGGTCTGCTGAAGCAATTGGAGCTGGGGATGTACATATAAGATCAAGCAATTCTGAGATTGTTCAGCAGAAATCCATTGATTGTTCAGCAGAAAAGTGGAAATCTCTGCGAGCTCGTTACATATATGGCATCCTTTTCTTGGTAACAAATCTTAGTGCTTGGTTTATTCGTGACTACGCGCAAAAGGTTTTACCTCAACTCCATTGTGAGTCAATCTTCTTTCCTTTCAAAATGTAGATGCCATGATTCACTTTTTTATGAAATTTTGGTCTATACCGCATCAAAGGATCGGATAATTCCATGATAAGCAATAGTCAGTCCAGATGCATTTTTATTTTCTTTGTAACACATTCTTATTGAAAATACTTTGGTCGATACATTCTATTGCAGAAGTGATTGTTAGAGTGCTTAAATATTATTGCTATAAGCTTAAACTTTTAGGTCTGGTAGTTACTGATATGGTATCAGAGTCTTGGTTGTCCCAAGAGTCCTGTATTCAAGCGGGTGTGGGCCATTTCTTATAAGCTTAAGCTTTTAGGTCTGATGGTTGAGTAATGAATGTTTGAATGAATTTTCTTTTGCAGATATAAAAGCTTGTGGGGATGGGGGACGTGATTGCTTTCATACGCTGGGAGTTCTTCGCGTGAGTTTAGGATGCTTTGTATCTTTCTATTAACAGAACAAGAAGTATTCTGAATTCTATATATCAATGTTTAATGTGAAAAGTATTCATTGTTTCACTTGCACTTTTTCCTTCTTTATATCCTTGACGATGATTTCAGATATTTTTCTTCCTAATGTTTCTCACTACATGTAATACTACAAAATTATATGAAGCTCGCAATAACTGGCATTCAGGATGGTGGTCATTGAAGTTTTTCGTGTTGGTTTTATCAATAGCAGTTCCATTCTTCTTCCCTTCAGATTATATTCAATTATATGGTAAGTTTAACCTGAGAGTCTACTGCTAAATGTCGAAAGTTTTAAGCATTTATATCTATCTTTGTTCATCCATCTGATAGTAGATGACGAAACATAGGCGCAATTGAGACGCGAGGCATGCTAGCTTCCTCTTAATGCTCTATGTTTGAAAGAAGTCTACTACTGTTGACTTTGATTTCTTTCTTTTCAAATTTAAGTTGGTTTAGAAAAGCTTGATGTTTTTCTTGCAGGTGAACTTGCTCGTGCTGGCGCTGGGTAAGCTTCATATATTTTGTAAAGAGAAACTAATTATATGAAAACAGAAGATTTGGAATGTGTACAACGATTTATTTTCTACAAGTTCTGGAATGTGTACAAATACAATGACTAATTTTTTTTATGATCTAGGATTTTCCTCGTCCTCCAACTTGTAAGTGTGATTGAGTTTATCGCTTGGTGGAATAAGTACTGGATGCCGGATCAGGAAAGGAAACAAAGGTGAAGTCTCTTAATCAATAATCATCACAAAAACGAATCCTCCCCTGTACATACCATGTGCAGTTTGCTCATATCAACTTGTTTTGTATTTTGTAGTTGTTCCCTGGGATTATTCATGTCAACATTATTTTACATGGCATCTATATTCGGAATTGTGTTAATGTATTACTTGTATGCGCATAGACTCGCATGTAGTCTCAACATATTCTTCGTCACATGGACTGCAATTCTTCTCGTAGTGATGATGGTTATATCCTTACATTCTATGGTATGTTGAATTATGACTTTAGTTAAGAGAGGACTTTGGGAAGATATATTCATATATATATAAGCCTATTCTGTATCTGAAATGTTATTCGTTTTGATGCTTTATGCAGGTAAATAGAGGTCTTTTATCTTCAGGAATTATGGCATCTTACATTGTTTTCCTCTGTTGGTCTGCTATTAGAAGGTTAGGACATGTTGACTTACTATATCATATTCAGTTGCTCCATGATTTCGTATAATTCACTAACCGATGAGGACTAAGTCGAGTTATAATTGATGCATCTCTAAATCATGTCCCGGTAGGGATTGTTGTTATTGGTCTAATATGAAAAACAAGATGGAATCATATATCTTGTTTCTATATTAGAATTCTTCGATTGTGTGTTCCTCGGTTCTGGTGTAATGTGGTTCATTTTCTGATAGTTTGTCTACAATTCTTGAACTAAATTGGGGTTGAGTCCTAACAGTAGGTATCTCTGTAGTCAGAAGAATCTGTTTGGTTCAGTTTCTAGTTAAAATTTCATCATGCTTTTCTACATAAATCGTCTCAAAATATAACTTTCTGCTTTTACCGTTTGGCTTTTCAGTGAACCAGCTAATGAGATATGCAATGCACAAAAGCAAGTGAATGGAAATGGTGATTGGACAACAATACTTGTAAGAGTTACAGTCTTTACTGTTTTTTCTTCAATTTCGATATATTTGCTTAACCTTCTTCTGTTTCCAGAGCTTCTTGATTGCAATATGTGCAATTGTCATGGCAACCTTTTCGACTGGAATTGATTCGCAGTCATTTCAGGTGAATTATATCTGCCAATGTCATCTATTCTCTTAATTTCATCAATTTCTATAACCAAACTGAATGTACATGTAAAAACAAGTGACCATTAGATTTTATGCTTCTCCTGCTGTACAGTTTCGCAAAGATAAAGTCCAGATGGATGACGATATTCCTTATAAATATGGATTTTTCCATCTGGTATTCTCCTTGGGAGCCATGTACTTTGCAATGTTATTCATTAGTTGGAATCTTGAAAACTCGGCAAGGAAGTAAGCAACCAAATCACTGATATTTCAAGTCATTTGCATCAGTTCTCTTTTCCTATTTAGCATTAACAGTGTCATACTCACTTTAAAACAATCAGGTGGAGCATAGATGTGGGCTGGGCAAGTACATGGGTGAAAATCATCAACGAGTGGTTTGCAGCCACCTTATACTGTATGTAACTTCATTTCTGTAGATAGATCAGGTGACAAGCTAGTACTTCTCTTATATAGGATTAAGCTCAAGCTTGGTTTCATCGCTCTGATTGAACATTTGTCGTCAGGGACAATCGAAAGGAGCTTGACAAAAGGCATCACAAACATTTACACTTTAAAATCCTATTGTCATTGTCTGAGCAAGTGAACATTTCTTTATTCTCATACTTTTGATGCAGTATGGAAGTTAATTTCCCCTACAGTGAGGCAGCCCAAAGTCACGGATCATGAGGAGCCAAATCAGCAGATAGATGACTCAATTTCGCCATGATTCAAATCAACGAATGAGATTGAAATGTGACGTATTATCTTTTTATTCTTTCTCGATTTTTTTATTGTCAGGTCCAACATGTCCTGTTCATTCTTCAATCCAATGTAATAGACTATATGAAGAATGAAGTATCTTCTATTTCCTCTGAGACAGATATCAAGTGATTTTGGTTTAGTTGTTGTACCCAACACACCTGAAGGTCTGACCTCTCCCCTCTGCTATCTTCTCAGTCTCACTATAACAACTCCATTCAATCTGTTCTCTCTGTTAAAGTGCAAGCTCTTCAATCCTTTAGCATAATCATCCAAATCGCCATTACGTTCTATACACATAGAATTAACACGATCTTTCAAGATGTTCAAGGAACTGTCGGCTTCTATATTCCTCTCAATGATAATTGCTCTAACGCAAGCTGTAACAATTATCGCGGCAGTAGTTGCAACAGGAGAAGAACCAATTCTTGAGCTATACATGCATGACATTCTTGGAGGTAGCAGCCCAACAGCTAGGCCAATAACCGGCTTGCTGGGGAATATATATAACGGTCAAGTACCCTTTGCTAGGCCAATAGGATTTCTTCCACCGAATAATGGGGTAGCCATCCCCAACGCCAATGGAGCCATTCCTACTGTGAATGGTGTCAATGGCATCCCACTAGGAACTGGTTTAGCCGGAACAACTTTTGCCGGTCAGAACCTAAATGGGCAGCTAGGACCTGATGGATTGGGACTTGGCTTTGGGACAATAACGGTCATTGACGACATACTGACCTCTAGTCCTGACCTGGGATCACAGATCATAGGCAAAGCTCAAGGAGTTTATGTGGCGAGTTCAGCAGACGGGACTGCACAGATGACTGCATTCACTGCTGTGATCGAAGGAGGTGAATATGGTGATAGCCTCAACTTCTATGGCATATACAAGATTGGAAGTGTTATGTCACGTTTATCAGTTACTGGTGGAACTGGTAAGTTCAAGAATGCATGCGGGTTTGCTGAAGTTAGGGCTCTCATACCTCCCGGCCAACATGTAACCGATGGTGCAGAAACATTGCTGAGGATCACTGTCCATCTGAGCTACTGAAGAGAATATCTGAATTATTTGTATTAATTGAATGGTTTCTTTTGTCATTTTTATAGCAATTAATCAATATTTTTCAAGTTTCTTCATTCTCTCATTTGTAATTCTATGACAAAAAAATATGTCAAGTTTTCTGCTGAAATGTGATTTATTTATATTTGCGGCATATACCACGGACTCCCCAGCAAATACAACCAATTTTTATACTTCATAAGCAGCAAATGCTGCAACCAAGTAAGAGAAGCCATAACAGGAGAAGGAAAGAAATGTAAAATTCATTGAAAACGATTCAAAGAAAGTTGATAATTTACAATTGCATGTCAAAGTACATTGGTTATCACAGACTTGGAACTCATATACCAACTGATTTGATTCATTTTTTTACGGACAATCTTAATCACCTTCCTAAATTGACTGCGTATGTGACTGATCAATGGAGATGAAGTAAAATTTGTATTATCTTCCATGTGATACAATGAAATGAATCTCTGGCTTATTGATTGAAGACTGTAACTAGTCCAGAATTTCAGAATTCAAAGCACCCAGATTTCATAATAAATTGTATTAAAACTTAGAAGGTTAATACAATGGAAGTAGGCAGCCTTTTCCTGCATACTTGAGTGGAAAGAAACTAGCCATTGTAAAACAATTAGATTGTTGTAATTGAAGAATAATAGTTTGCTAGATTCATCGGTTCAGATTTGGGAACAGTCACCAACTCCAAAGTTACAACTTGAAAAAAAATATATAAAAAAAATTACCCACTCCATCAAAAACTAAAGGGATTTGATGAAACCAACTCCAATGAAACACAATGCCTGCCTATTAGCAATTGGACGGTTGTGATCATACCATCAGTTCATCATTGTTTTCAAGATGATGTCGGGTGGCAGTGGAACCCATTCCTGCATGCACTATACTTGAAAGAAGAAAATAGGATGAATATTCAATAGTGGACATTACCTAGAACAAAAAGGATCTAACTTCCCATAACTAAACCAATTTACAACAACTTCACCATGTTCAAAACTCCCCAACAACTCCATCACAGTCTGATCAAGACATCTCTATTTAAACAACAAAATCAACCTTCTCCTTCATTTCATACAATCTATTAATCTAAAAACCTCATACACACACACACACTACAAGATGTTCAAGCAATCATCTCTGCTTAATTTCATTACAGTGCTAACTGTAACTATACATATGATGATACTTGTGGCTGCAGTTGGCCCTGCCCCAGCTGGCGGAGAAGAACCCATCCTTGAATTCTATATGCATGACATTCTCGGTGGGAGTAACCCTACGGCAAGACCAATTACAGGCTTGCTAGGCAACATCTATAATGGTCAAGTACCCTTTGCTAGGCCGATTGGGTTCCTTCCACCAAAAGGCGGAGTTGCCATCCCAAATGCCAATGGTGCCATACCAACAGTTAATGGTGTCAATGGTATCCCACTAGGAACCGGCTTGGCTGGTACAACTTTTGCAGGAAATCAGAATCAGCAGAACCTAAATGGCATTCAAACCCAGATAGGACCAGATGGGTTGGGACTTGGCTTCGGAACAATCACTGTCATAGATGACATACTAACTTCTAGTCCAGAGCTGGGGTCGCAGGCACTAGGGAAAGCTCAAGGAGTTTATGTGGCAAGCTCAGCAGATGGGACAACCCAGATGATGGCATTTACAGCTATGGTGGAGGAAGGGGAGTATGGTGACAGCCTCAATTTCTATGGTGTATACAAGATCGGAAGTGTCATATCACATTTGTCCGTGACTGGTGGCACAGGAAAGTTTAAGAATGCTTTGGGACTAGCTGAGGTTCGACCACTCATACCACCTGGTCAGCATGTCACAGATGGTGTAGAAACATTATTGAGGATCACTGTCCATCTTAAATACTGAAAATGTGTTTCGTTTTAAGTTACATGTGAGTTCCGTTGGTGTGAAGATGAATCTGCGCATGCTTTCTATTTTCCTTCTGTCAATGTGGTAATTTATGTATACAATATTGTCAATCCCTCAGTTGCTATACTGTCATAGATTTGCATAAATGTGATGATGCCATGTGAAAACAGTGTCTTCTTAATTTGCCAATCAAAGAGTATATATCTATTATAGAATGTTTCATCAGCCCATACTAAATATCATATGGCAGTATATTACCCACATAGAACCAATAATATAGATATGTTTAGGACTTGTACAAGTAGTTTTCAAGGGGTGAACAACATACCAATCAGCCGGTAATGTTGATATGAGAAAGTAGAGCAGGTTGATCAAGGCCATATAGAGAATCAATCAAATGCATCCGCAACGAAGCAGGGCCATTGGCCAGTTCCATTCCCATTTCACCAGCGATACCAAACACGGATAATGCTGAAACAGTTGCATCAAAAGCGTGCAATGGATCAGCAGCAGCAACAAAAGCAGCAATGAGAGCAGTGACTGCACATCCAGTTGCAGTAATCTTCTGCAACATAGGCACCCCATTGTGAACAAACACAAGTCTGTCCCCATGTGTTATGGATTTGCTGCTACATATGATGTCAACAGCTCCAGAGACAGCAACAATGCTGCCACTTGCTTCTGCCAAGAACTTGGCTGCTTCCACTGCATCTATCGATTCATGACAGCTGTCTACACCCTTTAAAACCCAAAGCTATTTCGATTATGTTTTGAAAAATCATAATATTCAAAACCCTAGAGACAGGGAAGTTGAAAATTACCTTAGTTGGACCCATATCGATGCCGGCCTGAGAGAGCGCGATGATCTCGGAAGCGTTCCCTCTGATGACGGTTGGTTTGAGTAGCAGAAGCTCCAAGCAAGCATTCAAGCGGAATTGGGAAGAACCGGCGGCAACGGGGTCGAGAACCCATGGCTTACGGTGCTCGTTGGCGAGGAGAGCGGCGGCTTTCATTGACGGCAGCCAGTCGGGGGAGAGCGTGCCGACGTTGACGTAGAGGGCGTGGATGTGAGGGGTGAAGTCTGAGAATTCTTGGAGGGAGTGGATCATGGCGGGGGATGCACCGGCGGAGAGGAGAGTGTTGGCGACGAGATCCATGGAGACGAAGTTAGTGATGCACTGGATGAGCGGCGATCGGTCCCGGAGTGCCGTCAGGTGGGACCAGACTGTTGGGCCCCACTCTAGTTGTTCTTCTTTATTCGTTTCCATGTTGCCTTCCAATTTCCACCCTCTCTGCTACAATTTCAACAACTGGAGGAGTGGAGGTGGAGGGAGAGTCGGTTTATTCTATTCCGTTAACTTTGACCAGCTTTTTGACTAACGAGTAGGCAAGAGAGCTTATTGTTAACGGAAAAAGTGGGGAGATTACTGTAATTTGAGCGCGGGATCTCCTATCTCTAGAGTGGATTCATATTACTGTATGTCGTTTTGTATTGATTTCACATCCTTTTGCATGTCGTTTTCATTCTTTATTTCATACACTTCCTGCTACCTATAAGGCTATAGGCTTTGAGAACTAGTCCCATCTTCAAAAAGCAATTTGAGACTTGAAAGCAAAGAAACTATCCAAAATGATAAATCATTCTCGCAAATCGCAATAAAGCTAAACTTAAAATTCAACGGTCACTATTTTTAATGATTTTTATTTGGATTGCTATGAAAGAAAAGGGAAAAGGACTAATGAGACAAATAAAAAAAATTAAATGAATATATTTCAGAGAATTTCTCCTTATAATCCAATGTTTTTCTTTTTACATTCTATTTTCATTCTAAAATTTTTAATTTAAAAAAAATACTAAAGATACCTCATTTTCTTCATTTTTTCTAAAATTATCTCTTTTATTATTTTTGCACTTCCATTCTAAAGACACTTCATTTAAAAAAAATAATAATTAAATTTTACACTCTATTTTATTTTAATATTACCCATTTTCAATATCCCTATTTAGAAAATTTGAAATGGAAAATGAAAATGAGATGTGAAGTAATCAAATAAAAATAAAATAGAGAATAAAAAAGTGAGGAGATCGAATAATAAAAAATTGTTTTGGAGATCAAACCGTGGAAATAGTAAAATAATATTTGTTTTTCTCATTTGGATTTTACATTGAGTGAAAAAAATACTTTAAAATATATTTTTATGGAAAACATAATATATATATATATATATATATATATATTCTAGTGATGGTGATGATTGAACGTGAGTGGTATTTAAGAAGAAAAAAAAAACTAATTTTAAATTTTGTTGAATAGGAAAACATAATATATAAACAAAACTGGTGATGATAATAATGGAGGATTTGATGGTGTGAGAGAAAAAAACACAAAGGTGGAAGGAAAAACTAGATATGGAAAGAAAAAAAAAATTGTTTGGAGTGTCTTTAGAACTTTCTTGTCTTATTTAGTAATTTTAATTTGAGTTAAAATTGTCATTAATAAAAAAATTAAAAAAGGATGTAAACAGATAATTAATGGATTTATTAATTGTATTTCTCATATTTTATTCTATTTATAAAAATATCTTTCTTTCAACAACATGAATGATAGTTATATAGGCTTGGGACATAAATGTCCAAAAAAAGATCAAATTGCACTAAACCTCCATGGGATTTGAGTGTGTTGATTGATAATTTTTGTTTGTGAAAATTGATGATCAGGGTTGAAGACTAATGATCTAGGTTTGTCAAATTTATGAAGGATATGTGTTTGGATCTAGATTGATGAAGGAGATGTGTTTGTTTTATTATTATTATTATTTTTTTTTTTTTGGTTGGAATTTGATTCAAGGAAAAAAAAATTTGAGATTGATGAATGCGGTTTTTTTTTTTTTTTAGTTTGGATTATTTTTTATTAACTTTTTTTTTTTATTAAATTAAATAAATCAAACAATCAATAATAAAATAGACACTGAAGGTATTTTTGTATTTTAACGGTCAATATTGATTGACGGTTAAGTTTGACTAACGGCATGGGATGTGAGTATCAATTAAGAATAAAATTGTTTTTAGGTGTCAAAGAGTAAACCTCAGAGAGGTTTGGTGCAATTTGCTCTAAAAAAAATAAAAAATAAATAAATAAATTATCATACAATATAAATAGGGTTACTTTTAAGATATTGAAAAAAATCAATTTTGGATTCCTTTCTCTTCTTTTCCTCCCAAATTTGGTGGAAAACCAATTTGGATGAAATGAAAAGAAATTATTTCATTCCGTTCCCTCATTTTTCTTTCTTTTCTTTTCCATTTAACAATCCAAAAACAAGATATTATAAATTCATTCAAATTATTTCTTTTCCTTACTCTTTTGTTCCATCAACGATCAAACCAAATGTAGCGCATGATATTACTTAGGGTTAATATTAAAAGCCTCCCCTCACATTTGAACTATTATTGGATGTATAGTTACAAATGCTTTTATTTTAGAAACCTCCCCTATAAACTAACACCATTAACATTTCGTTTGCGTTGACTGAGTTTGACTATTAAAAAGTCTAAAATGTATATATTTAAGCTTCAATTGTATGAATTGACCATTATACCTTTATATTTTTACCAAATAAATTAATAAAATAATACAATTGAAGTTTAAATTAATAATACCCTCATTCTGTTATTTTTTTATTTTTAGGGATAAAATTATCCACAAAATAACTTATCCTTTACAAGTTAACATTCTCACATTTTGTTTAAGTTTATTAATTTATTTGATAAAAGTATGATGGTATAATGGTCAATTCATACAATTGAAGTTTAAATAAAGATATTTTTGGACTTTTTAACGGTCAAACTCAGTCAACACAAACGGAATGCCTACGTGTTAGTCCATAGGGGAGGTTTCTAAAATAAAAGCATTTATAACTATACACCAATAATAGTCCAAAGGTGGGGGGAGGTTTATAATATTAACCCTATTACTTATTACATAATAAATAATAAGGCGACAGAAAAAGAAATAATTAATAAAATTAGTAAAGGCAGAGACGGCCACAAAGAAAGAAAAATCAGACAAAATCTAAACACATCACGTATTTTTTACGTTGACAAAAAAAAAAAAAAAAAAAACATTATAGAAACAATACAAATCCAGTTAATCGACATTGTCGATTGTCGAGCACAAAGACGACCATCGAATCCCCAAAAAACGATGCAACATCCGATTCAACCACCAGGTACGCCGCCGTTATCTGTCCAAAAGCACCAAAGCAGAGGCATCTCCGTCATCATAGCCACTTTTTTTTTCTCTCTCCTCTTCATTCTCACTCTCTCCTTCTCCACCTCACCAGCCTCCGTCCAACCCCAACCCGACCCTTTCCTATTCCCGACCCGACCCACATTCCCCAACAAGATCCCCTCCGATCCCTCCCCTCCCTCCATCGCTTACCTCATTTCCGGATCCTCCGGTGACTCGGGTCGGATCCTCCGCCTCCTCTTCGCCACTTACCACCCCAAGAACCACTACCTTCTCCATCTGGACAGCTCCGCTCCGCAGAGTGACCGTGACCGTTTGGCTGTCAGTGTCCAATCAGTCCCCGTCTTCAGAGCTGCCCAAAACGTCGACGTTATAGGAAAAGCTGATTTCAGCTACTCCAAAGGGTCGTCGCCCATTTCATCGACGCTTCATGGTGCATCCATACTATTGAAGTTGTCCAAGAACTGGGATTGGTTTATCAACTTGAATGCTGCTGATTATCCGCTTGTTACACAAGATGGTATTTTTTTTTTAAAAAAAAAATTTAGGCGTAAATCCGGTACTTTGTTCTGGTTAATTGTTTTACTTGACTATTACTTTTCTGTTTAGGTTTTGTTTTCTGGATTTATCGTTTTTTGTTTTGTGGCATTTTTGCAGATTTACATGTTATTGCTGTTTATGGTTTTGTGTCTGGGGTCTTGGTTGTTTTTATTTATTTATGTTTTTCTTTTTGTGGTTTTGCAGATCTTCTTCACATTTTGTCATATTTGCCTAAAGATCTCAACTTCGTGAATCACACAAGCTACATTGGCTGGAGAGAGTACGACAGATGATTCATTTCTAAGTTTTGTAGTTTTAATTCCCTTTCATTGTTGGGTTACATAACAATGTGATTATTTTTCAAATGAATGTCAGAGGTTTGACTGTGTTTTGATGTTGTAGGTCGAAGAAATTGAAGCCTATAATTGTTGATCCAGGGCTTTATCTTTCAGAGAAAAATCCAATGTTTTATGCCAGTCAAAAGCGGGAATTGCCCAGAGCTTTCAGATTATTTACAGGTGTGTGTTTTGGTTTTGGGACTTCTTTTGTCTGAGTGCTTGCATACTTTCTGTTCTCTCTTTTGGTGGGGAATTGATAGAAATATCATGTTTTGGCATTCTGCCCTAGCTAGGAAATATTTATGAGGCTAATGTACAATAACTCATTAGATATAAAATTTTTGTAAAATTGACGACAGAGATCAGATTTTTGGATTATTTACTAGAGAATCTATCTCTAACTAAAATTCTATTACTTTGTATTTTCAGTCAGAGTATTTTATATATAATTAGAGCAAGTGATCGCCAGTTAACTTAGAAATAGTATCTTGGGACTTATTTTCGAATGCTCCCCAGTTAAATAAGAAAGTATTTTGGTTTTGGGCCCTTTTTTCGTAAGTGTTAGCATACTTTTGGTTCTCTCTTTTGACAGGGAAATGATTGAAATATCATGTTCTGACATTCTGCCTTAGGCTTAGCTAGGAAATATTTATGAGGCTAATGAATAATAACCTGTGGACATGAAAATTTTGTGAACATGATGACAGAGACTGGATTATCATTGTCATTTTTATCTTTGTTATTTACTAGAGAAACTATCTTTAATCAAAGTTTTATTGCTTTTCAATTGCTTTTAACTTGGAAAACTGTATATAGTCTGGCTAAAAGGATCATTAAAACGACATATTTAAAAGCTAAAGCAAGTCCACAAGGGGTGTGGGGGAAGAGGATTGTAAGAGAATGTCATTTAGAGGCTAATGCAATTTTAGATATTTATGTTAAGGGTCGATTCAGCAACTGTGCTGCTTACATTCAATGGAGTTAGAAATAAAGGAGCCAAGAATGGCATGTTGTGATTTTCTGGTTCATTTAACTAATTACTGACTTATAGAATCAAGCCATGTTAGGAGCACAAGGCTCTTGAAGCAGTTATTAGCTCAAAGCTAACTCGTACTTATTAACATTCTTTTTGGTTATCAATACTGTGCTGGTCTGGCATTAACAATGAAATAAAGCAGTCTATTATGTGCTGTGCCTGTTATTATCAATGGCATGAGTAGTTTGGTGAATAAAAGATTTAGTGAACAAGTGAGGAATCACATTTCGTAAGAGCGGGTTTGATGATGCTTGCGCTCAAGTGGTGATAATTGCTCTGTGGCACTGACACTTAAAGAGCCCACAGATAGGTGTAAAACCCAGTAATTCCCTATCAAACTGAGTGAATTTAGTAGCTCTTGCTCTCGTTTAATTGATCTGAAAGGTATGGCTAACAATTACAGTTCCAGTTCTTAATTTAGAGTTATGCTAGCAATATTGAGAGATGAACTAGAAAGCAAAGTGTGTATTGCTTCTGTCTCTCTGTGGCATCATTGATTGTGCTAACTGCTAACAATGCCAGGAAAGAATCTATTGTTTTGTTTCGCCTTTACGATAATCGTAGTTGGAGGGAAGAGTATAGTATACCAAAAATGAGTAAGGAGGTGGTTTCAACTGGGTGGAAGATGGTGGTTGCTTGAGAGTAGATGTAGGGACAGGACTCAGAATTTAGTGAGAAACGCTGCAAGCTTCCATCTACAGATTGGTTTGAATGTTTGACTCTTATTCTAGTTATATGAATAGGTAAAGACTGATCAATTGCCCATAATCAAATAAAGAAGGGGTAGTGGTTCTAAAACATGTGCAGAACTTGGATAAGATATTCACAACTTAGTGGACCTTAAAACTTGAATTACTTATTTAATGGTGAATCAATCAAAACCATCGATAGAGTTGCTTCATTATTGAAGGACGTGAACATTTGGAAGGTCATTTTCTTTCCTTAGTGATACAACATCAAAATATTAGGATTTGATATGTTTTTACCCAAATCAGTCTTGTTAATACTGTGCCGAGATGATATGTGCCCACCATTTGGTGGCCAAGATGTTCCATGGTGAAGTTTGGATGATAGCAGATTCTCAAACCATACCTAAACCCAATGCATCCATGATTCAATGAGAAATCTCCTGGAAATGATAGATTCTTCCTCTTCGTCCCCAAGGGGAGAAGCTTACTTGGTTAGATCTTTAACTGTGGAGCAAGAAATCTAGAGATTAATCCTCTTTCAACAACATTGGGGAGGTATTTAGTTTAATTGTGAGTTTGTGTTTCGACAGGTGGTGGGGATGTGTGGGTAAAAAGTACAACATTCTTTCTCTTCTCTTTCTGAAAATTAGTACAGATGAGCTTTTCTGGTCCTCTAACATCTCATGTACCTCCATTGATTAATTGTTTTGTTATTTCAATTGTTGAATACATGCATACAGCCTTAAGTTATTTGTTCTTTTTATGTTGGACATGTCTCAAAGGTCCACGGAGCTTTGTGGATAACTAATATTACTCGAAATTCCTTATTACCGGAAGAGCTATTACCGGTTTATTGTCTTTATAGTAGTCTGTTATTATGAAGTCCGATGAACTTTTAACAAACATATGGTGCAATGAATTTGGAGTACTATTGCTTTAAAATCAGTTCAAACAGAGTGCTATTACCCTGAATATTAGATTAAGTATCTTTATCAGGCTTAAGACTACGATCGGTTGAAGAGCACGTGTAGATACCATGATATCATTGACTTCATTCATTAGATTGTAAACTGCATTTGTTACTCTTGACCTTGCACTACAAGCAACTTATTTAAGATGTTGAACTAATGGTTGAAATCCTTTGTTTCAGGTTCAACTTTTTTTATTTTGAGTCGTAATTTTATTGAGTTCTGCGTCTTGGGGACGGACAACCTTCCTAGGACTCTGTTGATGTATTTATCAAACACTCTTTCATCCCTTTCCAACTACTTTCCAACTATACTATGCAACTCTCATCAGTTCAGCAAGACTGTCATAAACCACAACTTGCAATATGTAGCATTTGACAAGCCCTCCAAAGCGAATCGCTTCCCACTCAATTCCACAAAGTTTGATGTTATGATTCAGAGTGGAGCAGCCTTTGCCACACAATTCCAGTTTGATGATCCAGTGCTTGACCGCGTTGACAGAAAGATTCTGAATCGCAGCCCTGGCGAAGTTGTGCCCGGTGGATGGTGTTTAGGTGATCCTGGAAACAGCACATGTTCAGTTTGGGGTGATGCAGATGTGCTGAGGCCTGGTTCGGGATCAAAAAGACTTGAAAAACAGCTCGTTGATTTCCTCTCTTCTGGTAAGTTTCGCAGACGGCAATGTATAGTTGAATGATAATTTACCCATCTACCTACCAAACCAAAAAAAGAAAGAAAAAAAATGGGTGGAGGCGGAAGAGAAAATGCTGGGAGATAGTGAGCAGAGTGGAGCTCCATTCTACCATTGCAGAAGTAGTGAAAGTTGAGCCAATACATTTTTCAGCAATACCCAAATTTTATCTCAGTGAAGATGAGATTGTTGTAAAGAAAATTAGGTGCTAAAGCTCTAATTGAACATCCGATTGTATCATCATGTAGTGTATATCTCCTGGAATTCTACTGAATATCTGGATGTAATGAATGATTTAAATGATTCTTTTACACGAAACAGGACTGCTATAAGCAGAACCAGAATACAAAGCTCGGTTAGCTTGTGTCTCTCTTCTGTTTTTGCTACTTACAATGAACATGGAATTCTTGAGAGGACTGAATGAACAAGATAATAATAGTCAACATAGAAAAACAATGAAAGCAATTCCATGTGCTGATTAACAAATATGAGTTCCTCAAAAGTTTTCAGGACTGTCATCCAATTGTTTCTCATCTTCAATATCCACCTCCAAGATTTCCTGGAAAGCAAGAACCACTTGCTTCAACAAAACAGACAGCAAATACTATATATATAGTCATAAGTATTTGATTATTAAAAAAACTTACAGGGATCCTCTGTTTCAAATAGTTGCCAAGTCTTGCAAGAACAAGAGAACGTTCATGCCAAAAGCGACCCCTGAGACTGATCTTGACAAATGGTCCATCCAATTCAGCTAGTTCTGCCTCCCCTGTCATCCCTACCGATCTGTCAAACAGCTGTCCAAACTGCAATCAATTTTGAGAGATTCATCACAACTGAGAATATTCGTTAATTCAGAAACAATGTGTGTAAAAACATGAAAAAAAGACTAGCCTCTTCACGAGCATCGGCTAAGACTTGTTTGACATTGTCTTCGGTCAAATCTAGTGGCGGAAGTGGAACTCCTCCTGGTGTTGCTGCTGCTGGTCTTGTCCTGTTACTATTTCTGGTTACCAGAATTGGGTTCCTCCTCCCACTGTCTACTACTTGGTAGTACCGAGTTTGATACTTGTTACATACATTTTGATGATTACAAACAGAAAACACTCTACTGGGAACACAGTAACGGTGGCAATGGAGAATTAATGGTTCCATGGACACCTTTTCCTGCCAACCTTTTTGATAAATTTGGTAATAAAGATTAAATGGATGGGACTGGTGTCGTGGCAATTTCTCGACCAACTAGTTGATAGTTGAGACCCTCAATTTTTTTATTTTTTTATTTTTTATTAGGGCCCCGCCGAACCCTTTGCTCTTCAAATCCATTGTGTTTAACTCTTCATAGGTTGGTGTTTCCTCGTAATTAGAGCTTGCAATAGATCCATGTGAGACTCCAAATCTCCAGATTGATGACTACAAGAGTTATGTTGTTGCAGGCAAATCAACTTTCTTGAAATTCTAATTTTCTTGTACAATTGAAGCAGTCAAGCTTGACTATATATCTTTGAAGGAACCCAGGAAAGAATGCAGAGAATCCCCTTTCAACATTTCATTCTAATCATTTTCGTTTTCACATTCTTCTAAGAATTCCATAAATTCAATTGTAAAATCAAGTTATAAGAGTTGCATTTGTGACAGAGGAAAACATAAGACCAAAGGAGAAGCCATTAGAAATGCCTGAATCATTCCTCAAGCTGTTCATGTAAATACATGGAAAAATGGTTTGATAGTTACATTAACCGGTTCACCATTTAACAATTATACATCTGAGAAACTCTTTTTTCATAACATAAGCTAGAGAGTTATCTAATTTGTAAAAATGAAACTCGCAAAGCACCGGTCTAAAGATTTGCTCTTTCACACACCACAGTTCCAATCATCTCAAGCTTTTTCAATTCTTTCTCTACTATCTAAATCTTTAACACTTGCTCTTATGATTTTCTAGCTCTCTAGATTCCTAAGAAGTAATTAGAAAACCCCAAAAAATGTGGCCACGGCAAAAACCATAAACAGCACTCCGCCAATGTAACCAACCTGAATGAAAACACAATGAGTTGCATGAAATTTGAACTTTAAGTTTCAAGGTTTATAATAATCAATGGAAATGTTTTGTGCTCCTACCAGTTTTTCAGAAATGTAGTTGGCAAGAAAAGCTCCTCCTATAACTGCAATAAGTGTTGCTAGTAGGTGTCCGACAATTGCTCCACTAGCCACACCCCACGGTGACTGTTGAGAGAGAGAGAGAGAGAGAGAGAGGCAGGAAGAAAGAAGCAGCTAGCATTAAATGTTGTGAAATATTGAAGAATATACTTATCATATGGTTGAAAGTCTCGGAAGCTCACCTGTGCAGCACCAAGAGCAATTGTTGCAAGCATTGAACGATCTCCCCATTCCTAGAAAGAAAAAAAAATTGTTAGTTTAAACTGGAATATGTATTGAGCCAAGTGAAGATGTCAAGTGGTAATTTATTAAAGCAGCCTGTGAAAACAAAACTCAAACTACAAATGTTCATCCTACAATTGCTTATTCTGCAATTTACAGTCCTATGTCATGGTACAGAAAGCTGCCAACTTGCTTGTTATGTACGTTGGTAAACAAACATGTTGACACGAACGTTGTTTTCCAAATTATATGATGGGGGCAACCTCTGGATGTTGTAAAGAAAGGCAATAAGTCCAATTTGTTTTAAAATTGATAGAGGAAATTATAACTTTAAGCCAACATCTTCTATCTAATAAATAACTTTGCTGCAAATAGGAACCAAAAGTTACTCACAGCAAAAAACACAAGGCTGAACGACTTCCAGACAATCTCCAGAGGATTTGAAAGCCTTTTTGACACCTGAAGACATTGAAGAAAGGATCTGTTATTTTGGATTTACCAACATAAGCACACACATACAAACAAATATGTGGGGAGAGAGGGAGAGAAATCTTTCTGCAAAAAATATTGGGAAATAAATATAGCTTGCATATTCCTTATATCTTGTACTTTAAATGCATGTACTCAGTAAAAATGCATAAATACAAATTTATTTTTTTCTTTTCAAAAATAATCCAAATTTTATTTCTTAATAAATCATCAGGAAGCTTTAAAATTGGATTATTACCTTTTCTTTCACAAGTTCTTCAGCTTCAACAAACTCATCAAGTCCAGGGCCACTCTTGTCACCGTTCTTAGCTACACTTGATGGAAGGTCCCAAGCATCTTTTATTGATTTGAGGCCAAAAAACATCAATAGAGTTACTGCTGCATATTCTCCAATTGGCAAGGCTGTTCCCATGACCAAAACATTGTTATGCAAAACATCAAAACTTTAGAAAAAAATTTGATTGATAGAACTGTTGCTCAACAAGCTTAAAATATCTTTATAAGATATGTAACTCACCAACATTTGCAAGTTTATATATTACAAATAAAGTGGAATACCAAAATGAAAGCATTACCGTTAAGCTAAATGTGTAAGTGAAACTCATATGCATGAAAAAGGGAAGGTGTAAGTATAACAGTTAGTAACCAATGATTTCGGTCAGAAACTGAGTTCTATGAAATCTCTCGTAATGACAGTATAGCAAACAGTATATCAACAAGGTTTGGGAATAGACCTACAGGCTAACACTTTCCGGATTTAACTTAACAGCTAAGTGGAAATCCTTCTGGTACTTATCATTCAGTTAACTTAGATGGATTCCATATTCTCCAGGAAGATATCTATCCATCTAGATCTAAATTGCCAACAATGTTTCATATTTAGTTGTTTGAACCCAATCAAATCGACATATAAGAACCACATAAAAGTTTTCAAGCATCTAGTGTGGTTATATTTGAAAGGAAATTTTTTTTTTTTTTTTTTTTGAGAGAGAGAGGGCATCTTAGTTGTCCACTTGTCCATGTCATGTTAATTCATTTAGAAATAAGCTACAACTAAAAAACGATGAAAATTTATGGACTGAATAGGCTGACTCAGCCGCAAGGTGTAATTTTTTATTTTCTTTAAGGTATTTGTTATGTCAATTTGAAGACTTTTCTTTCCCAGAATTATTTTATAGGGAATCACTCAAAGGTTGCAGAAGTGGAGGTAAAGATGCGACTTTCTGGTTGGGATGGAATTGCTACTTCACATCAAAGAAAATTTTTATACAAGAAAGGAGCGACACAGTTCAAGCAAAAACACCATGAGGACTAGTATAAGACTGTAAATACTAAAGAACCTTGGTTAAGGCTGTGAAGAATAGAGAAAATAAGCAGTGACCTAATAAATATATATTATATATACAACAAATCAAGCAATCAGCAAACTAAAGGAATCGAGTAAGTTGTAGCTAAACCATAGAGCGCAGGTATAGCTTTGATGAACTGATAGAAATAAATGACCAACCAATATCTTCCAAGCAATTTTATTGAAGTTAAAACATTAGCAAGCTCCGAGCAAAAGGTAACTTTATAATTTACCATATGCTAGTATATAAAACGTTAGCCTCAGAAATCATAATTTTACTAAAAATAAAAATATTGTCAGAAAGAGGGAACCAAGAGCTATGTCTTACTTGTTTGGAATTGAGCAGGCACCGAATTAAATATTAGTCCAATTACAACTGACAGGATTGTCATAAGCACAAGAGCACCCATCGATCCCAGAAGAACCTATTCAATGATTTAAAACACTTGTGAGACTGATTTACTCCAAAAGTAAGCAGTTGTCAAACAACACAAGTCAATAAACTTTAGATTATAGAACATTGTCTATCATACAATAAACATCAGTTTAAACTGGTAAGTAGTTTTCCAGGATTATACATTGATCATACTGAACTTAGGTACCATACCCATTCCCCTCACCAATAGCCAACCCTTCTTATGCACTGGAAAGTTCAAAAAACTCCCACAAAGAAGATAAAATAGTAAATTTAGCAGAAACAGACAACCAAGATAACTTCCTTATGAACATTTCCTTAAGCTTATACACTGGAAATTTCCTCTGTCAAAGACCAACAATTCTTCACATTCAAAATGCTTACAAGAAACATAACAGCACAGCTGTCCACCCAATTATGCTCCTGTTTCTACCAAAACTCAGTGACTACCACAACATCGATTTTGACACTTAACAGGACCGATATACCCTAAAGAGTGTATGGATCAGGAACCAGCATATCTAGCTTTTAATGATGAAAATAATCTCTATATCTTGCTTAAATTCTCAGCCATAAGGACACAACTCAAGGCTACACTCCCAAAGAAATGAGTGACAGGAAAGAGAGGAGAACAATTTTGAAGGTACAACAGCATGTCAAACATTTTTCCAAGGAAAAAAATGACTCTGATAACTCACAACACATTATAGTAGTTCTATCCTTGAACTTCAGGATCCTGCTTGGCTTCCAGCAAATACTATCCTTGGAAGAACCATCAATTAGCATACTCTTTCCCACTGTAATAATTTTACAATCATGACATGTCTGCTCTACCCTCTTATGTGTATGTACTTCTATCCCTCTACTTTGAGGGCTAATACAATTTTTATCCCTCTTCTTAAATGGTGTGTGAATATACTCATTGGAATCTAGAAATGAACAGATCTACAACTAGAACCAGGGCCCAGTTGTCAATTATTTTTACTCTTTTCAACATAATGATAGACATTATATGCAAAACCACTCGTTAACAGTTTTATTCAAACTAACAATACAACAATACAAGTACCAATAACTTCATGTTCAACATTTCACATATTCTTCCTTGACACATTTTGGTTGTATTCAAGAACAAGATGCTGAATTGAAAAGGCTGGAATCTAGAGAGAATATGTCCTCTATTGATATTTTATGCACTTGGAATAAGGAAGTAGTAGACTTTTATAGTAAGAAACAAAATCAGTGTGAGTGAGCATACCATAACAGGTCTCTTGTTTTTCTATGTCCACTATATATCTTGCATAAACCTTTATAGATTTTATATACAATAAAGTAAAATAGAATTTGGATAGACAAAAATGCAGAAAATAAAAAAGGTTATGAGAGAACATACCAGTCCTTTCTCATATTGCATGGCCAAGAGTGCAGCAATGAAAAATGTCTGTACATATGACAAAGAATAACTTACGATCCATCTAAAATTCTAGAAGCAAACATAACACTTTTCAAGAATTTAAATAGAAAGGATGGATGTTGTAGTTGTACTCATCGTACTATGAGAAACTAGGTTTAACAGGAGAATTGCAATCAGTCAATTTTAACAAGAGAAATGTAATCAGTCAATTTTAGCAATTGACATGCAATTAGTCAATTTTAGCATGAGAAACTTTAAATACATTTTAATATGACATGCAATCGGTCAATTTTAGCAGTTGACTATAAATGATCTTAAAGTTTGTAGTCTGAAGAGATGCCAACAGTTAGTATATAACATAATCTGATCATTGATGCATAAACGATCTTCTGGGTTAGAAATATTAAAAAACATTATGCAAAAATGCATAAACCATCCATGTTCACTTTTCCCCCATTTTCTTTCAGACCAAAACAGAAAAGGGCAGTGCCACAGTGAAATACGCCTTAAAGTTAACTATGAAGTACCAAAATGGAGATGCCTCAAATTGAGATATATAATTAAAATGAATCAAATGCACCAAGAAGTTTAGTAATCAGAAAAAGAGGAACAAGACACTCAAACAATCTAACACGAGCTGAAAAACATTTTCCAGTGATTACATTAGTAAAAGGACAAATAAAATAGGAGCTTTCGATGGTAAATCAGCTAACCTTGTCCCCAATTTCAGAAACAAATATTAATGAGAATGCAGCAGTGAAGCCTGACTTTGCGATTGCAGGTAGGAGTGCTGTTGGTCCTTTCACAAAGGCAATCAGTGAAAATACCAAAGTGCATCCTAAAAGCACAATAGCTATGGATAGAGGATATGGAACTCGAATAGGAGGTTGCTCACTGCAAATTCATGAAGATATACGTTAGTGTGGACTTGAGATTTGGTTTAATTAGGTGGATCTTGATGACACAAGAGATCATTAAACAATTTTTATTATTGAATGAATTGTTGGCCATTAAAGGTCAATGAAAATCAAAACTCAAATTACCTACCTAATTCATGAAACAAAACTATAATTGTGACATAATCTGAAGTTCTGAACACACTTCCAGCTTTTTATTCTTTCTTCTTCTTTCTTTTTCTTTCTTTTTGTACTTCTTTTTCTCCCCACCCCTCATTTTTTTAATATAAAAAAAATTGTTAATTGGAAACATAGATTCTTGCTAAATCATGTTGATGTTTTGCACCAACATAGCATGTGAAAAGTTAGAAAATAACTAAGTTAACTATTTGTATTTCTAACAATGGCATACATATATGACATCTCTTCCACATAAGAAAATCAAGAACCATCACAGGAGAGTTATCGTTGAAGTTATTCAGATCAACTTCACATGACTTCAGTCGCGGAACATATCTAAAAGCTACAACAAAGGACTGAAGGGTAACTAGATTACTTCTCTAGAGGTGCAAAATTTATGTATTAAAAACTTACAAGAGAACTCTTGGATCTCTACTTCAATAGCATTTAAAGGTTTAAACAACTTATAACTCACATTTTAGATGAACCATCACTTCGTGGACTGTTGACAAATATCTTTCGATCGTCATTTTCCTCCCTCTCATCATATCCCCCAGATCCAACACCGACATTAGATGCTTGAACTCTGAATTTGCCACATGTCAGGTTCAACCTTGATTTTTCTCTACATCTTACTAAAAGTAAGTGAAAATTGTTATAATATGATCATAGTATCATACATAATAATAAACACCAATTGATTCAAATAAATAAGTAGAATAAAAGAAAACTTTATCCAACAAAAAGATTCATATGATATTCATTTTAACTGCACTGAGTTTATGGTTCAGCTACTAGTTTGGGGACTGATGCTTAGTTGAATCTCAGTCCACATAGCTCAAACCCAACAAAAGAAAGAGTCAATTAAATCAGATAAACAATTTTTACTCTATTAAGTGTATCAAGGATTGAATACTTGCACTAATAAGTAACACTCACTTTACTACAAATACCGAAAATAAATCCACAAATGAAAAACAATATGTTAATAATAATTGAATTCAAACCCAGATTACATTCTATGAAACAGAAAAGAACAAAAGAAAGGAAAAGAGATGTAAAAATTACCTGAATGTGAATTGGGGCTTTTGGATAAGTTAGCACGAGATGGCAATGAATCAACTAGAAGTAACAAGGGATGCTTCCCTCTATTGAGAGCCAAATTCTGCATCTTTTTTTTTTTTTTTTCTTTTTTTTTTTTATTCGATTTGACTTCACATGCTCATTTCAATTCACTTCAAAAACCATGCGAAGTATTTTATTTTATTTTATTGTTTTCAAAATGTGAAGAGGAGCAGCAGCCAGCAACAGCAGGAACCACTGTCCGAAATCTGAATTGAAAAAACTTTTGTTCCCAAAAGGGTGGGCTTTTACTAGCTGCCACGTGTATAATGGTAGATAAAATGGAATCTGTGTGGGAGAAATAAACGACGACGTTTCTACTCAATTGACCGAAATCTGACCTAAACTGTGTTCGACACGCTCTATAATTCAAAGGAACCTTGTACAAACACCCTCGAGTTTAGGTTTAATTTCACACATAGGCACGTTTTGCTCAACATTGTAGATGCATCCCCTGCCGTTAGTGGTGTTCCATTAGGTCATCTCCAATAAAGAGCTATATGTTCATTTTAAGTCTCAAAATCATCTCCAATAGAGAGTTAAATTGAGAGTTAAAATAGATTGAGAGTTTTTGAGTGAGTTATATTTAGTAAAGGTATGAGTGAGAATTATATGGTGGGACCCATGTGTAAGGTGGTGGGGCATATGTGTTGGATGAATAAAATAATGATATTTTTTTTTTGACCCATACCATAATTAAGAGAGATGAATATGTGAGACCTAGTTAGATTTGTTGATCATTGGAGATGGACGAATCAAATTTGTTGACCGTTAGAGATGAATGGTCTACAATTTTTCAGACATTTAAATTTGAAATAAATTAATTTTTTATCACAAAAATACTAGAAAATCAACAAAAATTCAAAATAAATTATAAAAAATTATAGAAAAAAATTTAAAAATCCTTCCAACGGCTAGTTTTTTGAAATTGTATGTATATACTTCATTCCTACATAATTTACATCACATTCATCCATAGTTTGAGCTTCTAAATTTTCTAATAATACAATGGATTATTCTTCCTCTTCTTCTTCCTCTTTTAATGACGAAGCTTCTCTATTTTGTTGGAGCAAAGCATGAGGATTAGTCAAGCAATCCATAACCTGATGAGGCAAACAATTATGGTAATAGACACTCTGCATCCATAACATGGTGGTTCGTCTTCTGGTCACCGTTACATAGATCGAGATAGGGAAGCGGGCCACCTGCAATTAATGAAAAACTATTTTTCTGTCACAAACTCGACGTACAACGAAGATCTATTCCGTATGCGCTATCAAATGAGAAGGTCACTCTTCACCAAAATCTTAAATGATGGAAAATCTTAAATGATGTGACTAATTTTGTCCCTTATTTCATGTGCAGAAAGAACGCGACTGGGAAATGGGGTGCCTCACCTCACCAGAAAATGACTCCGATGATAAGGATGCTCGCATATGGTATCCCAGCTGATGCTACTGATGAATACTCTAGACTGGGTGAAAGTACTATCATTGAATCGTTCCAGCACTTTATCAGCGCCATCCCACAAATCTACGGTGTGACTTACCTTCACTCACCAACGATGGATGATCTTACCAGGCTATTGCATAAAGCCAGTCAAAGAGGATTTCCAGGTATGCTCGGTTCATTGGATTGCATGCACTGATGGAAAAATTGCCCCACATCCTTCTAGGGGGCTTATGTTGGACATTGTCATAGCCCAACAATTATACACGAGGCAGTGGCCTCATATGACACATGGATATGGCATGCCAACTTTGGATTTCCTAGGTCATTCAATGGCATTAGTGTTCTAGATTGTTCTTATCTTTTTGATTATGAGGTTTAAGGATGCAATCCAATTGTGAAATATACTGTCAATGGGCAACGATAACAGGTTGGGTACTATCTTACAGACGATATATATCCGAAGTGGGCAACTCTTGTACAAACAATATCTAACCACAAACAATGAAATGGAAGCTATTTGTAAGGCTACAACAAGCATACCGAAAGGATATTGAAAGAGCTTTTGGGATTCTTCAAGCACGACGGGCTATTATCAAACAACCTGCCCGAGGTTGGGATGCCAATGATCTTGGCTATATTATGAAGATATGCATAATTTTGCATAATATGATTGTAGAGAATGAGAGGCCAGATGATCCTATTGATGAATTGGATGACGAATCAGATTCTGAAGATAAGCTAAGGAGAGCGGTATCACATTATGATGGTGTAGAAGAAACTCTATCTTCTCAATCAGTACTCACATTGGAGGAAAGGTTTGCTCGTCAACATTTAATTTGGTCATCTACAATCCACGCAAGACTAAAACACGATCTAATGGAGCACGTATGGAATCTATTTGGAGAGACAAATAATAATTTGTGATTTATGTTTATATTTGTGCTTTCAATTATGCATGTAATTTTTCCTTATGTTAGTGTTTATGTTCATTGTTTTCTAATCTATGAAATTTAAATTTTATGATGTTTCTTATTTAAAAATTAAATTTTGTAATGTTAACAAACTTGGTAATTACTAATATTTAAATATATTAAATATTAGTACCATTTTAAAGATCTCATTGAAAAATTTACAATGGTATTATTTTTATCAACATTAAAGTTTATAAATTACAATTTATTGACCACTTATTATAAATTAGGCATAATTAAATTTGTTACAAAAATATCACTCTTAGCACCACTGGAGCAAAAGTACATATAAGCATCACTCTCTGCACTATTTGAGACCCAAATATAACTATATCTCTCACTCTCTATTGGAGATGGCCTTAGAAATTAACGGCTTGGCAAAAGGGTCCTTTTACACCAAATACTGATTAACTATTTATCTAATACATAATTTTTTTTTAAATGGACGGAGGAGATTTAATCTCAATGGTTGAGATCATATGAAAATAATTATTTTAAAATAAAGAAAGGAAAAAAAAAAAAAAAAAAAAAAAAAAAAAAAAAAAAAAAAAAAAAAACCTCATCTTCTTTCTCGTGGAGGAGAGACGAGGAGATGATATCCTCCTTTTGGATTAGATGAAGAAGATCAAACCTCTTATTCTGATTTGATAGAGGGGATAATCAAAAGGAATCATATCTTTTTGATCCTTTATCCTCTCAATTAGCGGCGAACCCATAAATTTATATGAGAGATGAGACTTAAAAAAACATTAATAATAACTACAAGGGTGCCAATATTGACACCCATAAATATGATAAGAACACTCATATTTTAATAAAAAAATTAATTACAAAAATATCCCAATGAGAATTTACCAATAAGGACAAATTAGTTTAATTAAAAATAAACCAAATACTAATGTATGCCCATTAATTACACCCATATTTTTAACTATATCACTTTATTAAAATAAAATAAAAAACTAAACCCTAATTATATTTCAAGTATAAAAATATCTCATTATCAATGACACTATCAAAAGAGTCGTCAGGGAAGAAACTCATATCCCTAACATCCATTTTCATATCTATTTAGATCGATAAAGAAAACATAGACAAACATAGCTATGATTTTAAAGAAAAAATAATCTCAATAGGCATCATTCAATGTCTCTTTAACATGATACATTTTAGCTGAGGAATATCCTCATATTTTCTACTCATCATGTCAATGGCCACCGAAGAAATGTCTATGTTCATTATGTCGTCATATCCATCCTTGACCATATCCTCTGACATAACTACAAAACATTCAAAATTACCCCATTAGAAGATCAATCAAAATCGCAGATCAAACAGCAAACATATCAAATTCAATTAAGAATTCACATTGCAAAAATCAGAGCCTCTTTTGATAGGAAAGTGCAAAATTTTCAAATCAATGATTAGATGTTTATGATAAAACCTCAAGAGCAAATTTGATTCCTACATCGATAATTCTTATGAAATTGTCAAGTAAAATAGCAAGATACATCCTGAAAATAATCTAAAGCTCACCAAAATTGAAACTTTTCAAGTTTCCCACCACACTTTCTCAGTAACCAGACATAGAAACTGAAAACATGTCCTCTAAATACAACTGTCAAAATATAATTTTACAAATAGCCAAAGACTTAGATTATGTCCTGATCAGAAAACAACACCAAAAATTTCCAAATTTTCTCCTTCACTCTCCAAGCAACCAAACATATCTATTCAAACAAAATCCTATAAAATTCAACTAAACCATGAATCAATTCAGACTGTGTTTTCGAGCCTAAAGAACTTAAGAATTTATCATTTGTGAAATTGGGTGTGTTAATAACTTAAAAGGTTTATAAATAAATTGTATTAAAATGAAAACATTCATTTAATTAAGGGCACTATTGGCATTAAGGTGGGTGTTTATAGTAATGTTTTAATTTTAAATTTTAGACATGGGTATACTTATAAATATATGTGTGCTTATTATATTTATAGGTATCAATATCCGCAACCTAACTACAGTTACAATTAGTAAGATTTCTTTTTTAATGTTATGATCCGAAGAAGTTTATGTAAAACAAAATTAATTCACACTTAGCTGATTTATATATATATATAATCTTTTTATAATAGCCCCTATCAATTTTATTTAAAATAGTCTTCCCTAAGTGTGTGAGTGAGCTAACATTGATTCACTACTCTCCAATTTGATTATGATGTCAAAACTATTTCTATTTATCCACAAAAGAAATTTGTTAAAAGCTAATACATGTCATACAAATTTTAAAAAGTCACACTAAATATATATATATATATATATATATATACAAAAATTCTATTATCAGTTCGAACTGACAAAAGTTATATCAATTCCTTGTATGTGGGCCACTGGATTTAAATACTTTGACTTTACTGCATTTGTCAGTCAAAGTATTTAAATCCAATGGCCCACATACAAGGAACTGGTATAACTTTTGTCAGTTCGAACTGATAATAGAAAGACTGTATATATATATATATATATACATAAATGTTCAAGTCAGTGCGTATTGATATAATTTCGTTAGTGTGTTGGATGTGGACCATTAGATTTACATATTTTGACTCAAAGTGTATGCACTTGTCAAAACTTCTCTATAATCAGTGGTCCATATGCATTGATACTAATGTAATTACAACAGTGCACATTGATCAGAACGAGACCGTATATATATATATATATATATATATTCAAATGAGGACGTCCTGATGTAACTTTATGCGGATATTGAATGTGAGTCACTAGTTTTACATGCTTTAACTTAAGTGTGTATGCATTTGTCAAAACTAATGACTCACATTCAATATTCTCATGAAGTTATATCAGGACGTCCACATGAGAACGTGATTGTATATATATATAGTAATTTTCTGATGAGGACTATTACAATGCACACTTTAAGCACCTTTTGATGAAATTGCATGTAATCAAATGTTTTTCGATGAAATTTTTTATATGGATGGTTAAAACATTGAAATACATTTATGGAACAAAATTTAAAAAAAATCAAGTGCAAGAACTAATTTTTTCCGATTTTTTTGAAGATAAAACATTTAAAAATAGGGAAATATAAGAAAAAATAGTTCTCAAATCCAAAAAAATTCCAATTTTTTACCAAATGTGTATTTTAATTTTCTTAGGATGTATACAAAAAATCTCATCGAAAAACATTTGATTACATGCAATTTCATCAAAAGGTGCTTAAAGTGTGCATTGTAAAAGTTCTCATTAGAAAATTACTATATATATATGTAACAAATTTAGATTATAGATCGACAATTTTGATAAAATAAAATAAAAAATGGTATTTTAGAATTTATTAATTTTGATTATCGATAATAACAATTTTCATAAGAATAAGGGTATTTTAATAAATAAATAAAATCAATATGTGTTGCGAATATGATAATAAGTATAATAGAAAAAAAAAATCTTATAATAGTAAAGAAAAAAGAAAAATACATAAAAAAAAATCAGGTATATTTATATAATATTCATTTTTTATTATTATTAAATAAATATATCTTTAAAAAAAAAAATACAATTGGGGCACGTGTGACGTGCCCCACCTGATCCCAAGCCGAGTCTACCGGTGCTCTCAATTTAGGAGGACCATGTCTTTAAATCTGGCAAGTGTCCTCTTAGATTTGAGAGGAGACTTTAAGCGCCGTCTGTAAGCGTTTTTTGGTTGATGTTTTTCAAAAATAAAAACAAAAATGAAAATTGATTTGGGTTGAAGAAGAAGAAGAAGAAGAAAGCTGGTTTTGGTTTTTTTGTCTTGAATTTGGGATCTTGGTTGAAGAAGAAGAAGAAGAAGAGTGATGGAGAACATTGTTAAAGAAGAAGAAAAAAAGTAAAAAAAAAAAAAAGTGAATTTTTATATTTTTTTTAAACAAAGTAAAAAACAAAACAAAAAACATGGAAAACATATAAAAGTTGTTTTTCAAATATTCCACTTTTAACACTGATTTTGTTTTTCATTTTGTTTTTGTATTTTGGAAACAAAATGAAAAACGGTTAACGAACACGAATTTGAAATCATTTTCAAAAAATAAAAACAAAAACACCACTTTTTGGTGCTACCGGACAGGCCCTAAAATTTTATTTTGTTTTTGTTTTTTCAATAGATTTATATCGTAAATTACTAATTTATCCTTTGACTCACAATGTTTGACTAATGAAAAAGGGTGTTTGTGTATAATAAGCCACAACTACCATAAGTTGGAGACTTGCACAAGCCTCCACCATTAAGGATGGGCACCCAAATCCCCACTTCCCCATCCCCATTTGGGGGGAATTTTGGGGGAAAAATAGGGAAATGGGTGGAGATGGGGATTGATTTTCATCCCCATTTCCCCATTTTTTTCAAACCTTATATATATATATATATATATATATATATATATACAGTCTTTCTATTATTAGTTCGAACTGACAAAAGTTATATCAGTTCCTTGTATGTGGGCCACTGAATTAAAATACTTTGACTAACAAGTGCATACAGTCAAGTCAAAGTATTTAAATCCAATGACCCACATGCAAGGAATTGATATAATTTTTGTCAGTTCGAACTGATAATAGAATTTATATATATATATATATATATTAATATTTTTTATTCTTTCTATTCTTAATATTTGTGTATTTGAATTTGAATTTGTAATAGGGGAAACAGAAGAAGGGAGAAAAGGGGAAAATAGGGAAAACGGGGAAATGAGGATGGGGATGGGGATACCTCCCCCATCCCCATTTTCTCCAAATGGAGAAATGAGCAGGGATGGGCAAGGGTTTTGAAAATAGAGATGGGAATGGAAGAACCTATATCCATCATTATTTCCCCAATGTCCATTCCTATCCACCATCAACAAAGAGAGACTTGCACAAGCCTCAAAGCCACAAGGCCCACAACTAGTGGTGGAGGCTCATGTGAACCTCCTCATATATCCACGTGACGAGGCTAGAGAGAGGGTGTTGACTAGATACTATAAGTTTAAGAGGATCATATCTTCAAATCTAGGATGTGTTCTCCTAAGATAGAGAGAAGATTTTTGTTTTTAATTTTTTTAATTTTAATTATTATAATATTTCGGGATTGAGGAAGTGGGCATGACTCGAATCTACGACCTCTTATATATAGTGCGTAAGGAGCTTACCATCAAGTCAACCTCATATTGTCATTGGAAACTTTTGATTTTTAATTTTTAATTTTGTTTTAGTATATTTAAATTGTAAATTACTAATATATCCTTTGACTCACAATGTTTGACCAATGGGTATCAGTGCATAATAAGTTATTAGTGACATCTTTAATGTCATTATACCATTAACGAGGACGTATCGTAGTGAATTTATTGCCGTCTTTGACCCTAGCTCGAGAATATTATATGATAAATAGTTATATTCATCAAATAAAACAAAGAAATCTATATAAAAAATAATAATAAATATTTTGATTTTTAAAGACTATTATGTACAATAATTAAGTGGCCACTAATCCGTTAAAAAAAAAAAAAAGTGATAAAGAATGTTCATGTATAGCACGTGAGTGTCACGTTCTCGATAAGGTGTCGTCTTTCCATTGCTCTGCCTGTCTACCACCTACTACACTAAAATTGAGTAACATGGGTTAACACAACTCCTCACATGCACATACTCCATTCAATGGGCCCCATCGGCTTGGATCCACTTTTAATTGTTTATGGAAATGTTAATATGTATAGAACAACTCTAAATATCACAACTTTTCAATCACAATACATGTGATGATTGAGGTGTTAATTGATGAGTGAATATATGAGTAAATGAGATAAATCATTATTAATATGTATCCGTTCAACAATTGACATATCAACTACCATATATGTTGTGATTGAAAAGTTATGATATTAGTTGTGATGTTCAACATTACTCGTGTATATATATACACACACGTAGTATGTAGGTGTTAAGATTTGAAAACTGAAAAAAATAAATATAGATTTAATTTTTAATTTTTGCTGATATAAAAAGTTGTATATTAACGTATTGGAAGAATACATATAATTTTTTCTTTTAAAAGCCTTGGTTTGAATGCATATCTTAAAATGACTTATGTTAATACACTTCATGAATTTATATTTGATAGTGAAAGTTACATACATCTTAATTTATATATCAACTTAGAATTAAATGGTAAAAGTTGTTTTTTTTTTTTTTTTTCCTTAAAATCCGATACTAGTCCATAAGGACAAAAATGATAACATCTATCATTTATATTGTTTGATAAGTTAGAAAGGATAAAAGATTAGTCTTCGTTCCTCCGTTTGGTATAGAAAAGAAAGTTGAATGGATGAACTGATATATAATTATAAATGTACTATATTGGTGGGCCATGAGAGAGTTGAAGTCTCTTCTCCCTCTCATCCGTCCCATGAGTGAAGGATGCATTTTGGTGGGCCTTGAGGGAGTTAAGATCCTTCCTCTTCTCCTCTCCCCTCTCTTGTCTCTCCAACCAAACAATGGATTGTAGCTCTATTCCTAGCCCTCTCCCTCTAACCCCCTCCCTCTCTCCCTCCATCTCTCCTTCCTACCTTAGGCTTTGTTTGGTAAGAGAGACAAGGGAGAGGAGGGATCTCTCCTCCTTCCGGGCCCACCAAAAGCAATCCTCCTATCATTGGGCGGATGAGAAAGGAGAGGTATAATGAGAGGGAAATGACAATAATACCCTCCAATTTTTTATTACCCTCCAATTTATAAAAGGGTAATATAATAAATTTATAAATTATATACCAATTCATCTATTTAACTCTCCTTTCAATACCAAACAATATGAATGATATATGTTATCCTCTCCATCCATCATACTCTCTCTCCCTCTTGATTCATCAATCCCTCATTCTCTCTCCCTCCTACCAAACATAGCATTAAAGAAATTATAATAGTTTAGCCATATATATATATATATATATATATATTAATTTAACCAATTGGATTGAAACTTTAATACTTTTAATTAAAATTGAAAAGTAAAAAAAAAAAAAAAAAGCATTTTGATGAAAAATATAAAGGCAACTAGGAGCCTCAATGGCGTAGCTCAGATGTAGATGGACAAATTTGGGGTTCCCAAGTCAACAGCTTGAATCATATCAATAACAAAAAGTTTCAAAAAATATATATAGTCTAAATAAGTGGATAGACAATATAAACAAATTAAATAAAAATAAAGGCAATCAGGAGAGAAAAACAATCGACTCCATAGTCCATAACGTAGTATTTATTTTTTGGGAAATAATAATGTATAGAGTATATGCAAGATATTATTTGGTAAGTGCCAAATTGCCAACCAACTGACCAAGTGGCCAACAAAGTAATTTATTATTTATTTTGTGGTGTATAGATAATTAAAAATATATTACAATTACAATAATATATCATCGCTGCCACGTGCATTGTCGGGAGGCAAAATGGCATTAAAAGAACCATTTTGAAAATCCACGTGTTGGAATATGATTGGAGTATTGACGTGTTTATATGGAGCTGATTGGGCGGAAGCTTCGTTTAGGTCGCCTTATTGGACAGGCCGTTGCGTGAGCGGCCCGCCTCTGTGCATAATATTCCAATTTTGCCCTCCTGATTCACCATTTTCTACCTTTATACCTCTATCTTATCAAGAAAGATACAAAAAGGAAATTGCTAATGTTAAATACAAAGAGAAAATTGTATAATAATAAGGGAAATTACACTGAAGCCCTTGACATTTGGCCATGATACACCTAGAAAGGAATAAAGAAAAAGTAGATTAGAAATTTCCTTGTTACAGAATTTTCTACACTGAACTTCTTGAGGAAATTGGTAATGTTAATTATCATCACGTCCTAAACTTTCCTTAATTACCGTTAGTGGGTCCCAAGATCACAGGCAAGAAAATATCAACCATCTTTATAATTATTCCTAACGCATCAGTTGATCACGCTTGCTCCCACGTAACTATAAAAAATTAAAAATAGGTAAATTAAATCAACTAATTGATCATGAAATGAAGTTAATCACGGAATGCTTTCAAAATTCAACTTAATAAACTATGTTATATAATATGATATTTCATCAATATTCAAGTTGTTAAATTTAGATAACCTTGACTATAATTTAATTTAACTTTTTGTTTATACATTTGAAAGTTCGAAAAATAAAAATAAAAAAATGCCCTCGTTTGTTCCCACCCACCCAAAGAGGGAGGCACTCAAAATGACGTCGTATAGTAAGTGATAATATAACAAAACCCTTCTCTTTTCTCTCCTGACCTATTATTCTTCTCTCTTTCTCTCTTTCTCTCTCTCTCTCGCTCTGCAAAAACACAACAATTTTCGGAACTTGTTTTATAAAAATAAAATAAAAAATGGAGCCTTTGGAGACGGCGGCTGGTTTCATGGACGACCTCCTGGACTTCTCGTCGGACGTAGGCGAGGAAGATGACGACGAAGGACTCAACAACAACAACAAAAGAACTAGAACTGCCCTTACCCCAAATAGCATTTTGAACCCTAGCCCTCCCTTCCCTGTAAGTTTTGATCATCGTTTTTTTTTCTCTTTTGCTCTTTTCCCTCTCTGGGCAAACTGAGTTCCTCGCTCGCTCACTCAGCCCTTTTCTTTTTTTCTTTTTTTGTTGGTATTTTTTTAGCTGTCGACTCGTTCGTGACTCGGTCAGTGTGAGCCGGTGAGGGTTTGTGCCGAGTCGAAACGGGCGAGTTTTGCGACTCGGGTTGTTTGGGAATGGGGGACCCTAGTAAAAAACGATGGCATTTGACCGGTTCCGGTTACGATTAGTTTGCAATAATTCCTGTTTTTACTGTTGTCGGGACAATTTTACCCTTGAAAAACATTATTATGAAATTGAGGATGCTAGAAGGGTAGTTTTGGCATTCGAAAATTGATGGTGTCGTTATTGCATTATGAGCTGTACATTACAAGGATAGAGGTGTAAGCAATAAATGTCCAGCGAAGCAAGAAATTGATTCATTGATAGATGTCATTTTTAAAAGACAATATTGTCCTTTGCTCTAAATATTGTTATTATTATTCCCACTTGTGTCCTTGGTTGGTCACGAGTTATATGTGCACCCAAAAAAAACAGTAACTCATTCGAGTTTGCCGAGTCGGCTCACAATATTATGTCCTCTTGTTAACTAAACAGGAATCTGCAGAGGAAGAACTGGAATGGCTATCGAACAAAGACGCCTTCCCAGGTGTCGAAACATTCGTCGACGTTCTATGTAATCCAGTAATCCCAAAGCATCAGAGCCCAGTTTCGGTTCTTGAAAACACCCAACACCACAACAACTCGAGAAGCAGCAGCACTAGCACTAGCACCAACAGCAGTACAATCACAAGCAACAATGGCAGCAAAACCATCATGAACAGCTGCGGCAACTTCATTGTGCCGGTGCGTGCTCGCAGCAAAGGCCACCGGACCCGCCGCCGCGACTTTCAGTGCAAGGGTACTTGGTGGTGCATTGAAGAGAAGGCCAAGAATGTGAAACCTGTGGTTGTGAAAGTGAGTATAGGGAGGAAGTGTCAGCATTGCGGTGCCGAAAAGACCCCACAATGGCGGGCTGGTCCGTTAGGTCCGAAAACTCTTTGTAATGCTTGTGGAGTTAGATACAAGTCTGGTAGATTGGTGCCGGAGTACAGGCCAGCGAGTAGCCCGACGTTTTCAACGGAGTTGCATTCGAATTCGCATAGGAAGGTTGTGGAGATGAGGAAGCAGAAGCAGATGATGGGAATGGAGTCATGTTGGGGTTAGGTTAATGGTAGGTTTAGCATTAGTTAGATTATAGTGTTTGATGTAATCGGGTCAGCAGAATTTAGATTATAGTGTTTTTTTGTTTTGTTTTGTCCTGTTTTGAAACCTTGTTGTTTAAAGAAAAAAAAAAATCAATTAACATGGATTTTGTGTTGTGATCAATTAGTTAATATTTGTGAAGAACAGGAAGGAAGATAGTGTTTGATTGGTTTTTGGTGGTAGAGACTGAAAATATTTGTGGGAGGGATAGGTGGTAGTGATGATGATGAGTTTAGGTGTTGTTGAGTGAAATCCTGTGTTACTGTATCTGGTTCTGGTTCTGGCAATTCATACAATTAAAAACTGAAATGAGTTTCTGGGTTGTTCTGGCTCAAATTACTTGTTTTGAAAATGTATATGGATATTGGAAATCTGGAGAGGATGGTGGTGAAATCAGTCACATGGGTTTGGTGCATGCATGGGTTTCAATTATTGCACATGGCATGTTGTTTGTTGAAAATTATCATCCACATCTTTCGAAAAGACGGTTGATATTATTGATAATGATTAATGATAATGTGGTGTATATCTTTGATCCATGAAATGACTAAACAACTACTTGGGAGAAGAAATAGATTGATTAATTTTATTAGATTTATGGAAGGATGTACTTCCCTTGTCCTATGTAGAAAACATTTTCTATTGTGCACTGAACTGAAATATTGGCTATCCTCTCTCATATGATCTTAATTAGGTTGGTACATTTTCGGTTTGGTTGAGTTGAAGCTCAGTGTCAAACCAAACTAATATGTATCAGTTTGACTATATTTTAACCCAAACCAATGTCATTTGTCAAACCGATTCAAACCAAATAAAAGAAGGTTGGGTTGGTTTGGATAGATTTATCGGTCTAGGTTTGGACCCAGAACTCAATTTTTGTATTATTATAAAATAATAATAATTAAATATTGGTATTATTTAATTATTTTAAAATTTTAAAAAATATTATATAATTAACAAATTAAAAAGCATCATAACAGAAAAATAACATTGGGGGTATGTTTACAAACTCGAACATTTAAAAATAATTAATGGGATATACATACAAAAAGGATGTACATACGATTTTTCATGGATGTTAAGAATGACCCATATCTATCATCAAGCTCGGTCCTCCGGGCTATAGAGATTTGAACCTTGATAGTGAAAGTCCGACCCACCCAACCATCAGACTTGAATGCTGACTTTGCTCTCAATTTCTGTGGGGGTAATTGATACTTGTAACTTTGTAAGTTGAATTTTCCATGGAGGAAAAATGAACATGCACAACCCTATCATCAAAAATGGACCCAACTTTTCAGAGTATGAATCACCTTACTGAAACTCTCACCCACTTAAGCTATGTCCTTTGTTTCACATCTACACACACTTACAAAACCTAATTATATAATTTTCATGCTTCATCCTTTAAATTCTCTTTGAATTGATAATTAGTATTAAGGTTAGGGGTGTGCAAAATACCGTCAAAACGAACCAACTTGCCTAACCCAACCCAAATTTTATGGGTTGGTTTGGTTTCACACTTTCACATATAAAAAATTATTAATAGGTTTGTCATTTAACAAACCGATCAAAGATTGGTTTGGTTTGGATTGCTAAAAATAAAATTCATACAACCCAAACTGACCCATATATTCAATAAGAAAGAAGATTGGTACAATACCAAATGGTCGATGGAAATGAATGAGAAGAAAAAAAAAAAACTTATTTATATGAGAAGTAAATAAGTATAAATAAATCTTAAAGAATCCTAGGAAATATGGATTTGACTTTTATTGAATATATGGGTCAGTTTGGGTTGTATGAATTTTATTTTTAGCAATCCAAACCAAACCAATCTTTGATCGGTTTGTTAAATGACAAACCTATTAATAATTTTTTATATGTGAAACCAAACCAACCCATAAAATTTGGGTTGGGTTAGGCAAGTTGGTTCGTTTTGACGGTATTTTGCACACCCCTAACCTTAATACTAATTATCAATTCAAAGAGAATTTAAAGGATGAAGCATGAAAATTATATAATTAGGTTTTGTAAGTGTGTGTAGATGTGAAACAAAGGACATAGCTTAAGTGGGTGAGAGTTTCAGTAAGGTGATTCATACTCTGAAAAGTTGGGTCCATTTTTGATGATAGGGTTGTGCATGTTCATTTTTCCTCCATGGAAAATTCAACTTACAAGTATCAATTACCCCCACAGAAATTGAGAGCAAAGTCAGCATTCAAGTCTGATGGTTGGGTGGGTCGGACTTTCACTATCAAGGCTCAAATCTCTATAGCCCGGAGGACCGAGCTTGATGATAGATATGGGTCATTCTTAACATCCATGAAAAATCGTATGTACATCTTTTTTGTATGTATATCCCATTAATTTTTTTTAAATGTTCGAGTTTGTAAACATACCCCCAATGTTATCAATCATGCCCTCCCTTTTGTTTATGAGAAAATATTTTAAATTATTAAATAACTAAAAAAACGAAAACAAAAATTGTGTTTTCTTTCCAAAAATAAATAAATAAATAAACAAATATGAAAAGTAAGGTATCTCGGCCAAATCTGGCTTTCAACCTCAAATATTTTCCTTTCCTTATTTTATTTTAAGTATTTTTGTCTGTTCTTATTTTAATTTATTTACATAATATGTTAATTTAAAACTATTTAAGTTTTAAGTAAGCAATAAATATTTTATATTGTAATAAAAATTATTACATTTTTTTACGATATATATATATATATTTTTTTTTAAATGCTCAGAATATTAAATATTGTACTATGTATTTAAAATTATTTTTATAATTTGAATTAAGGGTAATATTTCAACTTTTAAAAATTTACTACTTTTGGGTGTACATACAGTTTTAAAGGTGTGCAAATATCGCTACTCAAAAAATAAATAAATAGTATTACATACAAAACAATCTAAATCTTGACGAAATGCCCAAGCTTGTGAGGGCAACTTGCTTTGGATAGAGGCTCATGGCGTGGAATTGGTGAAAACTGTCACCTTTTTGAACTGATTTGGTGGAAAAGTAAGTGCTTTAATAAGTTAAGTTTAAAAGACAACTATTATGGTGGACCACCAAAATTGCCCTTAAATAATCATTTTTTTAATTCTGTTTGTACTTCCCTCTCCACACTTCTAACAAAAACGACAGTCCCAACTCAGTAACTCTCTCTCTACAATAAACTTGTCCTCTACAAATAAAAGTTCAAGGTTGCCTCCCCTTTTCTTCTTCAACTTAGAAAGAAGTGGATAACATTATCAATGCATCTTCATTGGATAATTAGTTTAGAGGGGCTACACAAATGCATTCGGGGGTCGAGCTCCCCGTTGGTCAGCTCGAGAGGGGGCAGGGGCAGTGCCCCAGGAGCTTCTTTTTTTCAATTTAAAACCCTAATTGGGTTCCTTTTCATTTGTTCTTCGAGTATTTTATAAACCTTAAGCTGGTTGTGTGAATTTTGAATCTAATTGAAAAGTCTCGGAGACAAATTGAAAAGGCTCGGAGACTATTTACAAAGTCTCGGAGATAATTGAAAAGACTCGGAGATTAATTTAAAAGGCTCGGATTACTGTTGAAAAGGCTCGGATAGTGTATGAAAAGGCTCGGATACAGTGTTAAAAGTCTCGGAGATTCAAAATTGACAAACCTATTCATAAAAATGAGAAAGCTCGGATAACTGTTGAAAATGCTTGGATAGTGTATGAAAAGGCTCGGAGACAGTGTTAAAAGGCTCGGAGATTCAAAATTGACAAATTTATTCATAAAAATGAAAAAGCTCGGATTACTGTTGAAAATGCTCGGACAGTGTATGAAAAGGCTCGGAGATAGTGTTAAAAGGCTCGGAGATTCAAAATTGACAAACATATTCATATTCCTTAAAAAAGTTCGGATTACTATTTAAAAAGCTCGAAAACAGTTTAAAAAGGCTCGAAAAAAGTGTT
Organism: Acer saccharum; assembly: GCA_030490815.1. Classification (NCBI taxonomy): domain Eukaryota; kingdom Viridiplantae; phylum Streptophyta; class Magnoliopsida; order Sapindales; family Sapindaceae; genus Acer; species Acer saccharum. The sequence goes on from CM059869.1 coordinate 14,485,368, forward strand.
AAAAGGCTCGGAAACCCAAATCTTTATCGTCTTGCAGATTCTGGTCGACTTCAGGACTGTAGAACCGACGTCGGTGAGTTCGTCGTTAGATTTTCAGACGTATGTTGTTGCAGCCGGTTGCTTTCTCTCTCAACTGTTTTCTCTCTAAGTTTGAAAACGACACAAAGTGACAAAAAATGGGTATTTTTGTCTGATCACCTAAATAGGTGCCTTTTAAACTTAAATTAGTAATGTGGTGAGTTTCTTACAAAACCCGCCCCAAATAATGCTAAATTTTTTTTTAGCCCGGCTCATGGCTAGGGTTGGGAATCACAAAATAAATAAATTAGAATCATGATATTTGCACCTCTTAAATTTTGTATTTGCACCCCTTTAAGTATTTACACCTCATTACAATTTTTTATGAGATAAATTTTTGTAAACACACCCACATATTACCAAATATGCTCTTTCTTTTGATTTTTTTTTTTTAATAAATATTATAAATAACAAAATTATAAAATATATACGGGAGGGGTGCACTTCTCCAAAATTTGGTTGGAGGCAAGCTATCTCTTTACTTTTTGATGGAGGACTCCTCCATCTTTTCCGATATTAGTGTTTATAGTACGTTTACCGAAGAAAATTCATCTAACCTTATTTACTCAAGGCAACTATTATTAGAAGTGAGTTGAAAATTCACCCTTTAATCATATGGAGAAGTCGACGATAACTTTTCATACCCACCTTCATGTTAGCCTCTCCATCTTTCTAGACCTAGTAGAACCGTAGAAGGCTACTGAGTTCTTCCATATTTGATTTGGGTTTTTATTATTGTTGTTTTTATTTAATTTAATTTCATTTAGTTAGTTAAAACTTTGAAAAATTAAAATAGTTTTAAAAAATATCTTTTAAAATATTATTAATTAAAGGGTAATAATGTAAATTTGAAAATATATAAATCCGGGATGTAAATATAGTTTTATAAGGTTACAAATATTGCTGCTCAAAAATGTAAGGCCTAGTCTCTACCCAATTCCCAAGTCGATTGGGCTTTAAAATTATGGCCCGGTCCAGTCCATTTGATACCTATACTCCGTTGGCCTTCGTTGAATTTCATTTCTATTTTTTATTTTTAATTATTTCTTTGCTCCTTTTTTGACATTCTATATAATGATGAAGCCTATGTTATCAAATTTTCAGCAAAAACACCAACACTATTACTCTATAATCATCCCTACTTAATCCATGATCACTATATTGATTTTGATGCAAATTAAGATGAGGGGAAATTATTGATTTTAGAATGTATCAAATTTAAAAGATTAATCTGATCAATAAAAATAAAAATATTAATTTTAATTAATGTTAGAGCATCTCCAATGCAAATATGCATTTTTGAGTTTCTAAATATTGCCACATTAGCATTTCTATTTATTATGGGCCCACTTTTGAAAATTTTTTAGAGAAATGCATATTCACATCTCCAATGCAATTATCTAAAGTTAAATATGCATCCATTTTATGTCCAATCATAATAAAACAATTATTACATTTTCTCTCCTCTTTTATTTTACAATTAAATGAGGTTTAATCTTATTGGTAGAAAGAGTTGAAAGCTTTAATCTTATTGGTGAAAAGAGTTATAAATCCTAGTCAGCATTTCTAGGAGAGTTTCTAGAATTAGAAACCTAACTCCATATTATCTAACTTTTTTTTGGCCACATCATCTCCATATTCAACTTAAATAATAGCATTTGAGAGAGTTTTTCTAACTTTTTAAATATCTATCCTATGTGGCACCCCATTTTCTCCAAATGTATAATGGCATTGGAGATGCTCTTACACTAAATATATTAATACTTGAAAAACTTGGGGAAACGTATTAATTAAGAATACAAGATTATTGCACATCCTCTCTTAGTAGTTAGTATAGGTATTCCACGTTAGACGTTAGTACTACTCAAGGGTTGGCAATTTGCGGGCCCAAGCTCACACTGGACCCAAGCCCTCATAATTTCAGAGGGTTTAAACCCAGCCCAAATAAGAATATTATGCATGCGGGTAGGGTTAGAACCCGGCCCACAAAATACAGGGCTTTACCCAAGCCCACCCTTTAACCCGCAATTTTATCCATATTGTGAGTTTGTGACCCGAATTTAGTAGTGGGAGACTGAGAGTTTGAGTCCCACTATGCATATTTTACATATATGTATAAATAGTTTTTTTAACGATGTTGTGAGAGTAGATATTTTTTAATTATGGTAGTAGATATCTGGACCGCTTATGTAGTGTTTGATCTTGGTAGATACGGACACACAGACTACTTACCCGAGATTATCCTTGATTCATTATTAATGGGTAGCTCAGTCGAGAGCTTCTGGTTACATGCACTTTTTAAGTATTGGAAATGTTCAACTGGATAGAATTTCCGCCACTGAGACTTGCTTATTGTCCGAGCACTTTCTTGGTCAAAGAAAAAGTTGTCAACTTTATCAAGCATGTGGTTATCAGTGTATTTATCTTCAATTCTTGAATCTTGATCAAGTTGTTTTGGACCTGCTTTATTTTGACTTACTAAACCAAAAAGATAGAAAACCCATCTTGGAGTTGTCAAATTTTCAATGCATAGGAATCAAATTCTAACATTAAAATTTAAACCAAGATCAATTGGAGAGATTGGAAAGATATAATAAATGCATTCAACAAAATCTATCGTCAAGAATCTTACAAAATTTCACCTATATAAAACTGGTCAACTGTCAATGGTGATGTCCAGTTGTAGTTGTAATTAATCTGTTACCAAGGTCAATAAATACCTACTTTTGTATAAAGCAATTATACATATCATATCAAATGATGTGAAGTGAATACACCGGTGAATAACGAACGTTACATCAAGTATAAAGACACATATTTCTTTCCGAACTTTTTGCATATTTAAGGGGTTTTCTTTTCAGATCTTAACCATTGGAAATCAAGCGAAATCCAAGCATGGTATCAGCAAGTTTCAACGGAAAAGCTGGCAATGAAATGAAAACTAAACTCGAAAACACTGTTGAATTGTATGATTTTAATTAAGAAAACTATACTGGTTCAACACATGAACAGTCCAATATATGTATTATATAATCACAGATTAATATTCTGATTTCTGACCCAGAAGGAATATGGCATCATTCCAACTCTAATTCACATTAACAATGATAATAATTTTAAAAGCTTCTCGATTGTTGACAATAATGGTTAAAGTAGGATGATTTAACTTTCCAAGAAATTCAGGCTTCAAACTTGTTTTCTAGTTACTTGAATTCATCAAAAGAAAAACAAAATACCTTCGATTTGAATCCATATCAAAATAAATAAATAAATAAAATACCTTTCCAATGCTTAAAACATAAAATGTTGACCAATTAAACAACTTTTACCAAGTTACGTTATCAACTAATTAGTCAAACAAAATTTGGCAAAGCGATTGAGTTAGGTTTCAATTAATTAAATTGCTAAAAACGTGTTAACAAAAAAGGAGTTGGAGGCATTTTTGGGGAGCAGAAGAATCAATCTACCTAAGTTATGTGAAGGAATCTGGACCCATCTCCAGCCAATCTAGATGGTATTTTATAAAATATAATGTTGTACGAAAAGGTTGGTAGAGAGATTTTTATTTTTAACAAAAACAAAGGGAGTGACTTTTTGCTGTAATGATGGCATGTGAATGTACAATTAATATATCATATGATACTTTCTAATTCTAATTCTAATAATAATAATCTTAAACTTAATATATACATATATATTAAAACATGTAAAACAGACCTCAGTTTAATGTAATTTGATGTTAAAGAACGCTTAATTATTAGTGTTTGTGGAGTGAAGAAATTAAGGGCTTGTCTTATAGGCGTTTTTCAGCCTGTTTTTGTTTTTGTTTTCCAAAAATGATTTCAAATTCGTGTTCGTTAACCGTTTTTTATTTTATTTTCAAAATACAAAAACAAAATCAAAAACAAAACCAGTGTTTAATGGTGGAAATTTTGAAAAACAAAAAAAAAGATGTTTTCTTTGTTTTTGTTTTTATTTTTTAAAAAAAATTAACAACAATTTTTTTTTCTTTTGAACATGAGTACTCATCAGGTTCTCTTCTCTTCACATCTTCATCTTCTTTCTTCCTTCCCATCTCTTCCTCCTCCTCCTCCTCACCTCTCACCGTCAATCTCTTCCTCCTCCTCCGCTCACCAATTGCCGCTGATCTGGTCTTCTTCTTTACCTGGTCTTCTTCCTCCTCAGCTGATCTGGATTCTGGATCAATTTTTGTGTTAACTTTTGTTTAATTTAACAAAAATTAAATTAATTAGCTTTGGGGCTTTAATTTTTGTTATGTGATTTCTCATGGTCATGGATAAACTCATCCAATGGAGGTGACATTCTCACCGTCGCTGGCTAAGGCAGTCGCAATTTTGGACCTGTAAATCGATCAAATCATCACAAAAAATAAAAATAAAAACTTTTTTTTTTTAAAAATAAAATAAAAATGAAGTGGTGTTTGATTGATAATGGAACCTGTTCTGGTCTCGATTACATGGAGGTTGAGTCCTTGTACATTGATGAAGTTGTGTTGGATTTGGTCCATTTTCAGATAGTGCGAGAGAGAAGTGTTTGTTGTTTTGTTCAGACACTAGAACATTTTGTAAAAAAAAAAAGTTTAATATTTTAAATTTTAATTTAATAAAAAATATGACTTAGTTGATAATTATTGATAATTATTGAAATGTTTCGGTTAATCTACCAGACGCGTTTTTAATGTTTTTATTTTCAGAATATTGTTTTCCGCATATGCTACCATACGCATTTTTGGATTTCGAACTTGAAACCAAAAACACTTTTAATTTTCATTTTCATTTTTTTTTCCAGAAAAAACAGTCAACGAAAAACGCTTACAGGACGGCACCTAAGTTATTGGTGAAGAACAAAACCTGATATTGATTTCCACCTACTTTAGAGGTTAGTGAAAAAAAAAATTGTTATTGACAGAATTTGAAGAGATAGAAAATTAGAAGTTAAAGAGAGAAAAATGTTTTTGATTTCCACCTTTTTTTTTTTAAAGGTAATTTGTTGGTCATAATGGCCATGAGCTCACAACTACAAACACGTATAACGTCACGAGTCCACTCGGGGGTTACCGAGTCCACTCACGATGTGGCAATCTAGAGAATATTCGAAGAGTAATGCTAAATATCCCATCTACAATCTCACCCTTTTCATTCTAACACATGTGGCAGATGAGGTGTCACTTGATGAGTGGATATGCATTAGTTGTAATTTATCCCACTTACCTATGTATCCACTTAACAATTAATGTGTATCCATTCATCAAATATTCAAATGACACCTCATCTGCCACATGTGTTGGAATGAAAAGGGTGGGATTGTAGGTGAGATGTGTAGCATTACTCATATTCAAAGTCTTTGTTTGGGAAGCTGTAATTATGGGAATCCAGATATTTTATGTAACAATTATGATGTGGATGTCTTAGGTGGTAAGGATAACAAGTATGCAGAAGATTAGGTCTAGTAGATCTCGACAATAATTGGATTCCCGTGGTGACAAAATTGAAAAGAAGAGTGAAACCAACTTTTAAGAATTTATCTAGTTCAAAGTCTCAAATGAGTAAGGGAAGTTCTAAGCGTTTCCACTTACCAAGCAGAATTACGTCTTGTTGCTAATTGGGGCGCAAAGGTTAAGGCATAAGGGAATGGTTAATTGTTCATGCATTTTAGGCTATGTTTGGTAGGAGGGAGAGTATGAGGGATGAATGAATTAAGAGGGAGAGAGAGTAGGAGGGAAGGGGAGGATAACATCTATCCTTCATGTTGTTTGGTACTGAAAAGATAATTGAATGGATGGATTGGTATATAATTTATAAAATTACTATATTGCCCTTTAAAAAATTTGAGGGTAGTATAAAATTGGAGGGCATTTTTGTCTTTGTCCTCCATTCACTCTCCTTCCTTTCTCATCCGTCTATCATTGAACGGATCCAAAATGGTGGGCCTAAAAGGAGGAGCTCTCCCTCCTCTCCTCCTCTTCCCTCTCTTCTCCCTCTAACCAAACAAGAGATTTGAGCTCCCCCTCCAATCCTCTCCCTCCTTCCATCTTTCCCTCATACCAAATAAAGCGTTAGTTTCATGTTTTCTTACCTCCTGTTGAGGTCTGTTTACCTTTTGTAGATTGTTGTTTTAAGACCTGTGCGCCACTCTGCTTTTATTAATATAAAATAAATATTAAAACATGTAAAACAGACCTTAATTTTGTGTTAAAGAACCTTAATTATTACAATGTCACGTTTATTTATTGAATCGTATAAAAAGTCTAATGGAGTGACGAGACGACCATCTGAAAGTTTTGGAAAACTATTGACAATTAAAGATGTTTGAGAATGTTTTTGAAAAGGATGTTCATAAAGCAAAAATCAATGAATGAAGGCAGAATCTGCCCAATTCATTTGAATTATCCACACGAAGTGGAAAAAAGCCAACCCCAAAAGAATTGAAAAAAAAAAAGTAAAGAAAAGGCAATTGAATATGGATTGCTTAATGGTTAGTGGTATCTGGTAAGTGGTAACCTTACATGTTATCCAATTAATAGGAATGTTGAAGAAATTGAGAGTTGAGACTACTTGAGAGAGAGAGAGAATTGTCAAGATAAAATATGATTAGTTGTCAGACTCATAGCCCAGGAATAAGGACCGTCTGATGTAGACATAAAGCATATGGATGGACAGCTTAATATCTCTATCTTCAACCAATTTGTGGGTCCATTCATCCAAAATCTATCTCTTTCAATCTGCCATTCTTCATGCCTTCATGGGTGGTGGACGACTGTGTCTGTGCGCGATAATATGACAAATACATGGGGGCCCCCACCTACCCAGTCCCATCAAATTGTACTCTCTATCATTAACCATTTTTAATTTGTATTTAAATTTTAAACCATATTAATTATTAATTATTATTTATTAAACAAAACCAAAACCACTTGGCTGGCTGGCTCCATTTTCTATCAAGCATCAAGTATCAACTAGCAAGTAATGTATATCTTTTTCATTTTCCAAACAATGGTGTCTCTCCTCTAAGGTTACCCACATCCAATCAACTTATACACCTTATCCTTTCCAATCCTTTTTTTTTTCAACCATATATATATATATATATATATATATATACAGATTTTCTATTATCAGTTCATCCTGACAATAAATATATCAGGATGGTGCTATTGGCACACCCCTTACTGATCTATTTATGCCCCACTTTTTTAATTATTTAGTATTATTATTTTTCCTTTATCAAAATTACTAAAAGAGATATACAATTTAAGGAAAAAAAAAAGTCTATAAAGTAAATCTAATAAAACCCCACATTCTTTCTAAAAAAAAAAAAAAAAAAAAACCAACGTTTTTTTTAATCATTTTCTTGATTTTTTTTTTCATAATTCTCAAATCCTACATCTGGTGTTGATATTATTCAGTGAGAGATTACTTAATTGTGTTTTGTGTGGGTCGTCTGGTGCTAGCTGAGGGTGTTGTTGTCGTCTCTATTTTTTATGTTTTGCTCTCTGTTTTCTTTTTCTCTTATTTCTAATGCTGTCTTTGTCTTGCCCTGTTGTGGGTGGTCTCGTTTGCTCGTTTTCTATGTTGGGGCTCTGCTGTTGTTTGGGTTTTCAGTGGTGGTGTTGTTTCTGCCTTTGTTTTGGCTCTTTAATAAAATTCCAGTAGTTCAAAAAAAAAAAAAAAAAAAAAAAAAAAAAAAAAAAAAAACTCTCAAACCCTAAAAATACTTGTACTGGATAGAGCGATCTGAGATAGATAGAGATATTAGAGATGGGGTTTATTACGTTTGAAAAATAAGTAAAAGGGTAGTTTTGAAAATAAATAAAATAAATTAATAAAAACATTTAACTTTATTTAATTAAATCAAAATTTAAATAAGTAGGACATAAATAGATCAGTAGGGGGTGTGCCAATAGCAGCACTCCTTGTCAAAATTTCTCCATAATCTATAGTTCACATTCTTCGTCCTGATATATTTATTGTCAGGACGAACTGATAATATAAAGACTGTATCTATATTTTACGATATCTGTCTATCCACCTATCTATATCATATATATATTTTTAAAACTTTTTACCATTGGTAGGATTCGAGCCGTTAACTTTGGAGTCAGTTGTTCAAGCTTCAACCTCATCCATTTACCAGCTGAGCTACACCTTTGAGAGCTTATTTGAACCATATACCGTTGTAAACTTGTAAGTGATATATATATATATATATATATATATATATATATATATATATAGTCTTTCTGCTGTTAGTTCGTCCTGATATAAAATATATCAGGACGAATAATGTGGACCAAAGATTATGGAGAAGTTTTGATAAGTGCATACACTTTGAGTCAAAGTATATAAATATAATAGTTAACATTCTTCGTCTTGATATATTTTATATTAAGATGAACTGACAATAGAAAAACTATATATATATATATATATATATATATATGCGGGATCATTTTACTACATAAATGAAATAATGTATATTTTTTTACACACCAAATACGAGTATGATGATTTGAACTTGAACATTGTAAAAAAAAAACATTATTTACCAATAAATTATATTAGGCGGAAAAAAAAAATTACCAATAAAAAAATATACCAATAAACTACCATTGAAAAAATAATTTACCATTGAAAAAATAAATCATTCAATGGAGATGAGAGAGATGTATAGTGATTAGAGATGCGATGTATTAAATTTGAAAAATAAGTAATAATGGTAGTTTATTGATAAAAAAAACATTATTTACCAATAAATTATACATTTTTATATTACAAAAGTATAGAGATTAGAGATGGGTGTATTAAGCATTCCTTAAAAATAAAAATAAAAATTCTAACATCATCTAAAATCTAAATTAATTTTAAAATGTCATTATATGATTGGCTACGATACAGTTGGTTGCTTTAGTGTCAACGTACAAGTAGCGGTGCAGCAATAGCTTTGTCCAACGCGGAGCAGAGGATCGAGGCTGAATAAACATTTGAAATAAATATGGTAGTGAAATTTCAATTTCCAAGATTGCAAGCTACTTACCAACCAAACCAAGAAAAAGCTGTCCCAATCGACAAATCCAAATTAATTTCTTTATCATACAATTGGCTTTCTTCTTGCCAGAATAGTTCAACAGTGATTTTACCTTTTTTGAAGCACTAACACAGAGAGAAACAAAACAAACTAAACTAGAACTTGTCCATGTATGATGTATCTCTGTACATGAAGAGCGAATGAGTGAGTGAGTGAGTTAGAGAGAGAAAAAAAAAATTGAAATGAGAGCATGCCTTGTCGGCCATTTTTGAGCTTCAAGCAAGAGACCTCATGCCCTCCCCTTCCATTCACCTAAAGATCCTTTCTTTCATTCACCATCATCACTGTTTTTGTCCTTTTTTCAATCTCTGTTTTATAATATATTATATCTGAAAAGGGAAAGTTAAAAAAAAAAAAAAAATCTTTCTGCGGTTCATTTTGAGGGATTATTTTTTTGGTTATGTCTTTTGGGCCCGAATCTTTGTAGATCCTCTGTATTTGAGGAAGAAGATTAACTGGGTTGGTTTTAGATTTTCCTTTTGGGTAATGAATTCAATTGTTTTCACTTTGGGTTGGTCTCAAGGAGTTACATGGAAGTGGAACAGTTGTTGCTTTTACTATCTCTTCATTGATGAGTGATTCTGGACTTTATAAAAAGGTATGTTTTCAGGCTTGGATCTTATGTTTTGTTTATTATTATTAGTTCTTCTGCTTTGTTGTTGAATTTTAGTGTTTTTATGTTTGGACATGTTTATTTGGTTAATTTGGTTTCTATGTTTAGAGTTATTGGGTTATGCAAATTTGACTGGTTAAATTATACATGTAAACGTGAGAATTTGAATTTCTAGGAAGTTTTTAGATTGGTCAGTGATTGTATTTCTGGGTTTGTGTTAATTGCATATATGTGTTCTTGAATATGTTCTTATACTGAAATTTATTGGGTCCTAAAAATGATTGCTTTGTCTTTTTTATTTTACAACAACTTGAATTTTCTTGGGTACCGAGAGTGATTTTCCAAGACTGGTTTGAATGATTTATATGATGAGTGATTGGAAGTAGCTAGAATATTAGTTATAGTTACAAATTGGGATTTTATTTAATGGTATTGTTTCTTTGGCATTGCAATTTAAAGTAGCTATCTATTTGCAGGTTCTAAGCTATCAGACTATGTTTATAATTTAAATCAAGCTGAGGGTTATTACAATGTCGTCGAATTTGAAATCAATGGGAATCTTGGAAGTCGGATTTTCGGGGTTTTGGCTGGTTGCAATGCTATTGGTTTGTACTTCAGAAGGATTGAATTCTGAAGGGCAATATCTGCTAGAGCTGAAGAATGGCCTTCATGATGAAGTCAATCATCTGGGGAATTGGAAGTCCACTGATCAGACACCGTGTGGGTGGATAGGTGTATATTGTACTTCAGATTATGAACAGGTGGTCTGGTCTCTTAATTTGACTTCGATGAATCTATCTGGAACTCTGAGCACCAGTATTGGTGGTTTGATCCACCTAACATATCTTAATCTTGCTTACAATGCGTTCACTGGAAATATACCGAAGGAGATTGGAAATTGTTCGAAGTTGGGACATCTTTATTTGAACAACAACCAGTTCAGTGGGGAAATTCCTTCTGAACTGGGTGAGTTATCTTCTTTAGAAAGTTTAAATATATGCAACAACATGATCTCAGGTACAATGCCGGAGGAGCTTGGGAACTTGTCTTCACTAGTGGAGTTTGTGGCATACACCAACAATTTATCCGGTCCATTGCCACATTCTATTGGGAATCTCAAGAACTTGAAAACATTTCGTGCAGGGCAGAATAAAATTTCTGGTAGCATACCTGCAGAAATAAGTGGATGCCAGAGTCTGGAAATGCTTGGTCTTGCCCAAAATGATTTAGGAGGGCCATTACCTAAGGAAATTGGGATGCTTCAGAACTTGACTGATCTGATCTTATGGGATAACCAACTTGATGGTTTTATCCCAAAGGAGCTTGGGAATTGTACAAACCTTGAGACTCTTGCTTTGTATGGAAACTCTCTTGGGGGACAAATACCTAAGGAGATTGGAAATCTCAAGTTTCTGAAGAAGTTGTACCTCTACAGGAATGATTTAAATGGAACCATTCCTAGGGAAATTGGGAATCTGTCTATGACAACAGAAATTGATTTCTCAGAGAATTATTTGATGGGGGAGATCCCAACTGAGTTCAGTAAGATAACGGGTTTACGCTTGCTCTACCTCTTTCAGAACCAGCTTACTGGAGTAATACCAAATGAGCTTAGTAGCTTGATGAACTTGACGAAGCTTGATCTCTCAATCAATTACCTAACAGGTCCTATACCATTTGGGTTCCAATATTTGACTCAAATGCTTCAGTTACAGCTTTTTGACAACTCTTTGAGTGGTGGCATTCCACAGGGGTTTGGACTTTACAGTCGACTCTGGGTTGTTGATTTTTCAGACAACCAGTTGACCGGAAGAATACCTCCTCATATTTGTCGACACGCTAACTTAATTTTGTTGAATCTGGGGTCTAATAAGCTGCATGGAAACATCCCAACTGGGGTCATCAATTGCGAGACATTGGTGCAACTTCGTCTGGTCGGTAACAGGCTTGCTGGCAGTTTTCCTTCAGGGTTGTGCAAGTTAGTGAATCTTTCTGCTATTGAGTTGGACCAGAACAAGTTCAGTGGGCCAATTCCACCAGAAATTGTTCACTGTCAAAAGTTGCAAAGGCTTCATATTGCGAACAATTACTTCACGTTTGAGTTACCCAAGGAAATTGGCAATCTATCTCAACTAGTGACTTTTAATGTATCTTCTAATATGCTTACTGGAAGGATTCCACATGAGATTGTTAACTGCAGGACGCTTCAACGACTTGATCTCAGCCGGAACAACTTTGTTGATTCTTTACCAAATGAGCTTGGAACCCTCCTTCAGCTTGAGCTTCTCAAGCTTTCAGAAAATAAATTTTCTGGAAAAATTCCTGCAGCATTAGGAAACCTCTCTCATCTGACGGAGTTGCAGATGGGAGGGAATTTATTTTCTGGTGAGATACCTTCCGCGTTGGGTGATCTTTCAAGCTTGCAAATTGCGATGAATCTCAGTTATAACAATCTCAGTGGAAGTATACCACTAGAACTTGGCAATCTTTATTTACTGGAATTTCTCTTACTCAATAATAATCATTTGAGTGGTGAAATTCCCAGTACATTCGAAAATCTTTCGAGTTTATTAGGATGCAACTTCTCTTACAATGACCTAAGTGGACCTTTGCCTCCCATACCACTGTTTCAAAACATGGCCATCGGTAGTTTTATCGGAAACAAGGGGCTCTGTGGTGTACCTCTTCGTAATTGTGGTGAAAATCCATCATCTGGTTCCGTTCCACCTTTGAAAAGTGTAACTACTTCTCGGGGTAGAATCATCACTATTGTTGCTACTGCTGTTGGTGGTGTTTCTCTCATTCTAATTGTAATTATCTTGTACTTAATCATACGTCCATCCAAGATGGTTGTGTCCTTGCAAGATAATGAGATTTCACCTCCGGATTCAGATGTCTACTTTCCTCCGAAGGAGGGTTTCACTTTTCAAGATCTTGTTGAGGCGACGAACAATTTTCATGAGAGCTATGTTATTGGCAGTGGAGCTTATGGAACAGTTTATAAGGCGGTCATGGATTCTGGACAAACCACTGCTGTCAAAAAGCTAGCATCTAATAGGGAGGGTAACACCATTGAAAACAGTTTTCGGGCTGAGATTTTAACTCTTGGAAAGATTAGACATCGTAACATTGTGAAGCTTTATAGTTTTTGCCATCATCAGGGTTCCAATCTCCTTATTTATGAGTACTTGGAAAGGGGTAGCTTGGGTGAATTACTTCATGGCTCTTCTTGTAACTTAGAGTGGCCAACACGGTTCCATATTGCTATTGGAGCTGCTGAAGGTCTTGCTTATCTGCATCATGACTGCAAACCAAAGATAATTCACCGTGATATCAAGTCCAATAATATTTTACTTGATAAGAAATTTGAAGCCCATGTTGGTGATTTTGGTTTGGCTAAAGTGATTGACATGCCTCAATCTAAATCAATGTCAGCAGTTGCAGGTTCATATGGGTACATTGCCCCCGGTAAGATCTACATTTCTCTCTCCTAGATATCTAAAACAATAATTGGATCATTGCTATGTATAAGAATATTTCCAAGAAATGTGTTTTATATGTTACTTTAACTATATTTTTCGTTTAGGTTTGAAGCTCCATTTAGAATACTTTGGTTTTTCATTATATGTCATTGTTTGAAGATAGAAAACTGATGCTAACCCTGCCATCTAGTTTTCTGATCCATTCTTCATTACTTTCAATCTAGATACCTGACGTTGAATTTTGTGTATATTGAGTTCTAGAGCTACATTTGAGATCCGCATGTTATTAGATTGTTACAAGATTCTTATGGATTTAGTTTAGCGTTCTAATTTGGAAGTTAAATTATTTGTCGATTATCGTAATACTTTCATTGCAGAGGAATATTTGTTATTGTAGTGTTCTAACCTTTAACGTTGTACTTGAATCGGTAGAAGTATATCAAACTATCAAAGATCGCTAGTGTGAGGTTAAGGAAGGTTATTGGTGGCAGTCATTTATCCTGAAATCCTATTCTAGCTGTTTTGACAATTTTGAGATGGCAACTTTTACTTTGTTACCTGTCTAAGAACCAGTTGATACATGCAAGATTTCTAATGTTTTTGAGGAAAAAAAAAAAGATTCCTACATAGGGTAGTAATCACCTCATAAATTCTTTGTTTCCGTCTCTATCGTTTTTTTAACTTGGTCATTGCTTCTGGATTTTCATTTAATAATTCTTTGCTTGTAAGTGATTGACATTTGACATGTATCTGTTGTTGATGTCAGAATATGCATACACTATGAAGGTTACAGAAAAATGTGACATCTACAGTTATGGAGTTGTTCTACTGGAGCTGCTCACCGGAAAAACCCCTGTACAGTCATTAGATCTAGGAGGCGATCTTGTCACTTGGGTGAGAAATTACGTTCGGAATCATTCGCTGACATCCGGAGTGCTTGATGCTCGATTAAATCTTGAAGATAAAAGTACCGTGGATCACATGATTCTTGTTTTAAAAATTGCTTTAATGTGCACAAGCATGTCCCCTTATGATAGGCCATCAATGCGGGAAGTTGTATTGATGCTCATCGAGTCTAATGAACGAGAAAGCAGCTTTAATTCATCTCCAACTTCTGATCTTCCTCTGAAAGATGATGCTTCGTGAAGTTAGGTGACAGTTTCCTAAATTTTATTAACAAAGATCATATTTTTTTTTTGGTCCTGATTCTTCTTCCTCATATATAATTTGCCATAGCAAGGTGATGATATCTTGTACATTTTCCATAAGAAGATATGATTTCTGGTCATCACTTGATCTTACACTCAGATTCTGTATCACTTTTCATTGAATATACTGTAGAAACATCCAATGTACAGTTGATAGTACCATCATACTTTTATCTTGAAGGTCTTTGTTGGATTAAATTTTAGCTGATTGATGATCATCTTTTTGACTCTCTTTGTAATATGTTATACACTTGTGTGATGTGTCTAACTGTACTGTATGCTGAGGCTTTTGATATAGATTTTCACCATGCCAACATGGGTCACATGACTGATACTTTTTTTTATTTTTTTTACCGTTCAATTGAACCACATCACAAGATCAATATTTTGGGTGCTGACCAGTTAGCAGCCAAGTATTATCCTAAGCAAATTATGAAATTTGTAGGTTTTGGCCCAGAAATGATGTCATGAACTCTGCTTTAAATGTTTGAGAGGCAGCAAATTAAAAGCAATAGGAGAACAACTTTTAAGTACAATTTGGGCTGTTACTAATAAAAAAAATCCTAAAAAGAAATATAACTTAATTTCTGATTTATGATTGTAGTGTTTATTAGTTACGTGGATCCTCCATTCAAAGGATTAAGGATACGTTTACTAACTAATCAGGTATTCAAGTAAATTATAGTAAAGGACAGATAATTTTATTCCCAATTTGTGATTACATTGTTTACTAAAAATTATGAAATCAATTTATGTTGACTCCACACACAAATCAACAATTAAGTTCTATTTTCTTTCGTTTTCATTTCTAATTAATAAATGATTTCATTTAATTCCCTTTGATTTTTCCGTTCCCTATTAATAAATGCGAAGGTTAAAGGATAAACGAAAAACCATCATAATTTGTGTACAAATATTAATTACTAATTATATCTCGTTGAAGAATGACTTATGATTTCCTAGTCTAGTGTGCTTAACTTTAACCTAGTTTCTTAAATAAAAAATAAAAATAAAAAATAAATAGTTTCTCTGGACATTTCATGAATTAAAACATGATCATCAACACAACCTTAAAAAAGTAGTGAATTATTTTGAGGAAATTGACATTTATCATCACATCACTCAAACTTTGAGGAATACAAACAAACAATTAGATATTATTTCACATGAAAACCATAATAAACCATAATTAATTTTGAGGAGTACATGGTATTATTTGGCAGATTAAAAAAACATAATAACAAACAATACGAGATTGAACCAGTGATATACCCTTCACACTTACACCATCGAGCATGTATTCTAATAAGAAGGCCATTGATAGCAAAGATTGATAGTTGTTTGATTAATCATCAAACAAGGACCAGTTGGTTTAATAAACCAAGACAATGTTTACCACACTTATCATCATCCCTGTATTGTTTGTACACATCAAACCTGTGCAACTCCTCCTTCCATGCCATAGTACAGAAGAACAAGGTTCTTCCCATCACACTTTCTCGGAAATGGAAAACGTAGCTCTCTCGAAACGGGACTACGCGCGGGCAAAGATCATCGTCTCCGGATTTACAGTGAAGAGTAAGATCTAAACCTGATCCCAAATCATTAGTCACCTGGACATGCACATCTGGTGTCAAACCAAAAGCATTGCAAACACTACTACTACTCACAACTAGAATGATCACCAAGGAGATGATGAGTTTTCTCAAAGGAGGACTCATGCTTGTGAATTTAACACTTGCAACAAAATCAGACTTTGTTATTATCTTTAAATAGAATAATTACGTCTCTCTGTATGCCTAATACAGTATGATTATCGTATTCTACTAAATCAAATTAAATAAAAACATAAATAAAAATTTTCATGGGAATATATATATATATATTTACGGTATCTGCTTCTATTTCATCCTAACGTGCTCAATATTTAATGTGATTGGTTGGGCATGTTAGATTTTTATGGTATTTGTTTAAAAAAAAAAAAAAAAGACTTTTACAATAAGTAAGGCAATGAAAAAAAAAAAAAAAAAAAAAAACTTCAGAAGAAAAGAACTGAACAGCTGTTGATCTTCTTCATCATTTACCCAGACATTAAAATGAGTTATTATTATTTAAATTAATAGTCAGGACTCAGAAATGATGTATTATTAATTGCGATGTAGAGAGTAGGACTCAATAGGAAAAACATTCAACCAAAAACTCAATTGCAAAATAAAAAGTAAAAACAAATATCTTGAATATGCAAACAAATCAATTACTATTATTATTATTAAGATTTCATTATTTCATTAAGATTTCCACTCAGGAGCATGTATAACAAATGAATTTTATACTTACATTCTTGAACCATTAATTGTTGGAGACTTTTTTTTTTTTTTTTTTGTGGAAAATTTATGTGATAATTAAGGTGTGCTAAGTATATATAATATGTTGTAGGAAGATTCGATATGATACACATTAACACTGTTTGGTTTGATGGAAATGAAAGGAAAGGAAATGAGAGGATAGTGGTTTTAATGATTGTTGTTTGGAGGGTTATGGGTGGAAAGGAAAGGAAAGGATAGTGGTTTTATTTTAAATTTGAAGAGATGTTTGAACCACTTTCATGCAGTTTGTTTTAAAACATATTGATCGAGCATATTACCATAGCAAGAGTTAAAAACATTTAGATATAGAAACTGAGCATTTCTTACAATCTATAGGTAAGGTAAAATTTTTTAATCAACCTAGCTCGAAATTAGGTTACAATGTAAGTTAATTCGTAAGGGTGAAGAGTGCGTCTATGAAACCCAAAATCGACAATATCTATTTAATGGTCCTAGGCTGTAACAGTATGATATTGAAGACTTAAGTAAAGATGCAAAAGATTTGCACCAGATTTAGCTGAACAATCTTAACAAGTTGATTAGTAGAAAGAGCTAATTGTCGAATCAAAATTATATCGGCAGGCTGGTTTTATAAGATATGAAGAATTCTTATTTGGGGTCTAAATTTGATATAATTATATGAAGTTTGAAAAATAACAATAAATCTGAACCCTTTTTGGGTCATTTATTTATCAAAGTCAAAAGATATAAGCACTAAACAAAAAAATAAAATAAAAATGGGCCCTTTATTTCTGGGCCCTGAGCGAGCGCCCTAGTTGCCATGCCTCAGGGCCGACACTGCGCTGCATGCCCCACCGGCCTGCTACCTGCCTAGCCCCCAGCTTGGCCCCCCGCCTGCCCGCTGAAATTATTATTGAAGTAAAGTCCGATCTTTAAATGTTTTATTATTTATTCCATTAAATCTTTCGCTTAGAAATACACACTCTTTGAGTTCTCAAATCTTGCTTTCATCCATGAAAATGTCACACCCGTCCGTAAATGAAGATTATCGTGCAATTCCTATTTATTTTGGAAAACATTATTAAAAAAAAATGTATACATCATTTCACTGTATTAAAAATGGATGTAGTTAGAGATTAGGTGGAGTCTTTTAGAGAAATCTTCGGCCCAGTAGAAGCCCAATACACTCAAGTTAGGCGGCGGCCTTTTTGCATATAATAAATTTTTATTTAGACAAGAGAATTTATCTTGTCTTCACGCCCACCCGCCCGCTTGGCGCTTGCCCGTCCAAATATACTGATATGTCCAAGCCATGCAAGCAAGGTGACTTGGTCGATTGTTAAGTGAATAAGGTTTGGGATCAGGTTGAATAAGTTAGGGGCCATTCTGTAAGCGTTTTTCAGTTGTTGTTTTTCAAAAGAAAAAATGAAAATGAAAACAGTGTTTTTAGTTTCAGTTTCGAAATCCGGAAATGTGTCTGGTAACATATACTAAAATCCATATTTTAAAAATGAAAACGAGAAAAACGCATTTGGTAGGCTAACTGAAAACTATCGAAAATTGAAATATCAATTTTTACATTTTGTTTAATATTATAACAAAAGTAACAAATTACACCTCTCCTTCATCTGAAAGATTCAAGACCTAACAAGTAACAAAATCTACAAATGAACATATCTAGCAGACAAGAACATTTTTTTTTTTTTTTTCAAGAAGAAATACACAATCTTTTATTAAATTGCATTACTAAACATCCGACAAATTCTTTCCCAATCAAGAAAATAAAGAGAGGCCAAAAATGGATTTAAAAACCATTTTTAAATCAATACCCACTGCATTGTTTGCAGCCATTAGACCTTGTGATAGATTAATCACTACAAAATCCTCAAGAGAAAATTGCCAAATCTAGCCAAATAGATTATGGGAAAATTGTTTTTAGCCTTGTTTCATATTTTAATTGTTTATAACCATTTTGTAATAAATTCTTTCAATCCCTAGCCAAAATTACAAAAATACCCCACCAATTAATTTTTAAATTTTTTCCCTTTACTCTTCTTCTCTTCAACGACCTCTCTTCTTTCTTCTTTCCTGCTCTTTTTTTCTTCTTTCTAGTCTTCGACTTCTTCTTCATCTCTTCATCTCTTCTTCTTGTTAAATTAAAAAATTAATTAAAAACTAATATTAAAAACACACACACACACACACACACACACACACACATATATATCAATATCTGTAAAAAAAAAATCTCCTTCTCCAAAAATCAGATCTCATCTTCTGATCTTTGCTAAACACCAGATCACATCTTCATGCAGGAGGATTCACATTTCACAATAATTATTGAGATATTGGAGAAAAATATATATATTTTTTTAAATGAAATTTTTTGCTGATGAAGTTGGGTTGGAAAGAAAAATTGCCAGCTCTGTTTGAAGAGAAGAGAACCCCCACCAGCCACCACCACAAATCCACAATCAATCATGAATCACCCATTTCAATAATTGTTTTTCCTTTTTTTTTTTTTTTTTTTTTTTTTATCATTAGAATAATATTACTATTTCAATTTTACACGCACTTCAATTGAAAGTGGCGGCTTCCATTTACCTGTAAAACGTTGACTTTCCATTTCAGATGAAAACCTAAACCCTAATTTTCTGTCTTTCTGTATTAAACAGCTGAAAATTTCGTCCAATTTCAATTCAAAATCTCATCTTTGAAAATCCCAGATTGGGGTTTTTTCTTTGGAGTCCATTGATTCAAAGTTATGGGGAAACCAACAGGGAAAAAGAAGAATCAAGAGACGGTAGCAGCACCACAGAGACTTGGTGGCAAGCCGAGCAAGGTCGCCGTGGATCGAGTGATGTCATCGAAAGCTTTGGATGAAGACACGGCGATGTTCATTAGCATGTCACATGAGTTCAAAGAGGAAGGTATTAAACTTTTTCAAAAACGTGACCATGAAGGGGCTATGTTGAAGTTTGAAAAGCTCTTAAATTGTTGCCTTAAAACCATATAGATGTTGGCTTATTTGAGTACTAATATGTCTTCTTGTTATATGCAAATGGGTGATTCATATGATAAAATTAAAAAGATGAAGGAAAGAGGAGTCTCACTAGAGAGAAGAGAAAGAAGGAAATTAGGAGGGAGAAATATTTTGGATGCTTTAATTTTATATAGGGGCGTTACAGTAATAGCATAAAAATTAGGTTATAACAATTAAAATTTAAAAGTAGGTTATAAACGATTACTCAATGTTTCAAATGGTTAGAAATGAACTTCTCCCAATCTTCAATTAAGGTTTAAGGATCCGAATCATAAGCTGATGCAGAAAAAAAAAATAAAACAGAAACCCTAGCAAGACAAGAACATGATACAAATGAATCGAAAGACCCGAAATCGAAATCGAAAAAAACAGATTAATCATATACTAATTCACTAATTTTCTAAAGTAACACAACACAAATTGATCCAGATCGGCTGAGAAGAAGGAGGAAGAAGAAGAAGAAGAAGAAGAAGAAGAAGAAGAACAGTTGAAGACCAGCTGAAGAAGAAGAAGAAGAAGACCAGATTGGCGATGGTGAAATAGAGCAGATCGGAGGTGGCGAACGGTAATCGGTGAGCCTGAAGGAGGAGGAAGAGCTATCATTGAAGGAAGAAAGAAGATGAAAATGGGAAGAGAAGATGAAGATGGGAAGAAAAGTAGTGATGAAAAAGAACTGACGTTGAACAGATAAAAGAAAAAAAAATTGTAAATTTTTTTGAAAAACAAAGAAAACATGTATTTTGTGTTTTTCAAATATTTCACTGTTAACACTGGTTTTGTTTTTCATTTTGTTTTATGTTCTTTGAAAATAAAATGATAAATGGTTAACGAATGTGAATTCGAAATCGTTTTTAAAAAACAAAAACGAAAACAGGCTGAAAAATAACTGCAGGACAGGCCCTTAGGTTGTTAAAGTTGTGTTTTAGTGGAACCGTTATTTCATGGTTAGCGGGTTCTATTATTTCTTGAATTGTTATCTATTGGTTAGCATTGTTAGCAGTATGACTTGTTGAGTTTTATGGCTTATAAATAGATAAGTTATTGATTAAATGAGACATCAAGTTATACAAATTATCAGTCTTCCTTTGCCACTTCTTGTTATCTTCCTCTAATCTCTCTCTTTGTAATTTCTTAACTGAAAATACATATCATTTTGGTATCAGAGCATTCGATCCATGGATACTTGTGGAAAATCAAATGCTGAATTCCGTAACGAAGTTAATTAGATCCTAGCTTGTCACGAGTCTAGATTCAATGAAGTTAACGAAGCTCTGCAGACAGTCTTTAGTGAGCTGCAAGCCTTGCATGTCACCCACAACCAGACCCTGGTTGAGAGAGACATCAATCCCTTCGTTTCCGGTGAAACGTCCCAACACGAAGAATCGCCCATCTAAAACTGCATAACCCATTTTTTCGCTTGATCGAACCCAAACCCAAACCCAACTTAAGCTTTCTTTTCCCAAATTTAATGGGGAGGATCCCACTGGCTGGATATACAAGTCGGAACAGTACTTTGAATTCAAACACAATCAACCCTAACAATAGGTAGAACTGGCTTCCTTCCACTTGGAAGGCATTGCCTTGCAATGGCATCAATGGTTGAGCAAAGTCAAGGGCCCTCTAATGTGGACAAAATTTACAGAGGCCATAGTCCTCCAATTCGGACCAACGGACTACGAAAACCCTTCCAAAGCCCTCATTCGACTCAAGCAAGTTACTATTATCGAAGCTTACCAGGCGAAATTCGAAAAACTTTCCTAGCACATTGATAGGTTACTAGAAAATTACTTGGTCGGCTGTTTTGTTGCAAGTCTTCGTGACAATATCCACTTGGATGTAAAGGTCAAACAACCACGAATGTTGCTAGATGCCATCAGAGTAGCCCGCTTGATTGAAGAATGTAACCACCTGTAGAAAAAAACCAGCGATCCTTTTTGGTTGACAAGGAATGCGCAAACCTAGAAAGCCCTTCCGAACAACTCCGTTAGACTCTTAAGGCCTCCACCCATGTCGAAATCAAACAACAATCCACCAATCACGTTCAAGAGAATCACCAACCCAGAAGCACGAGAGCGCCGCAAGAAATGATTTATTACTGCGATGAAAAGTTCATACCAGGTCATTAATGTAATCAACCGCGATTTTTCATGTTGAAGATTATTCGACCCCAGGCCAACCACCCACCGATTTTATCCTTGCGGACAAGGATAGTTTGAGATGGGAGGAATGATATGTCCAAGCCATTCAAGCAAGGTGACTTAGGAGGGTGTATTCAATTAGGATTCTTGTGGACATTTAAAGACATTTTTTAAATGACAGATTTTCATGGATTTCTACGAACTTTTATAAATCTACATGGATTTTTATTGATCTGTTTAGATATCTATCTTAGACTTTTATGGATTTGTTTAGACATCCATAGACTTTTATGGATTTGTTATCTCTGACTTCTATTATAAATGGAGAATTATACCACTATATGGCCCAATAACACAATTTATACACTCAACCAATATGATCCATTAATACAATTTGTTGTACTAATAACAATCTCTGCTTTCTTCATTTTCTCTTCTATTACTTTTCACCTCCTTAATCGGTTATTTCCCTTTACAGTGGCAGCAACTGTGATCGATCTCAACCACTGTGATAGACGATGAGGAATGGTGTGTAAACAAAATAGCAAGTAATTGTCCAAGTGACCAATCCCTAGATACAATAGAGGGGCTCAACATCTCTTTAGAATAAAAAAAGGTGTTTATTTTTCTTATCTAATTTAGCTTTTCTTTCCCATAATCAAGTATATTTACCTGGCCAAGGATCTCGATGTTTGCTTTTGGGTAATACCATAGGTGAAAAAACCTGAAATCAGACACCAAACAAATAGGTCGAGAGTCAAGACATGCAATTTGTTTCAATCATTTTGTGTTCATGGCAATCTTACTTGATTATAAGAACTTCAGCCAGTGGACAGCCAAGACCAACAATAGATGCTAAAGCGAAACCATATGAACTTTGCCGCTGTAAATAATGCATAGGCCTCAATGTTAGTTGCTACTTCAGCCTTATACAATTGAGCACTCAATTCGATGAACAACACAAATGCTCTGCAAGAGACAGAATTTACAAGTTCAAGGTGATAACATTACACAGCTGGTCACAAAAGTATGCCATGGGATGAATATTATTAGGATACTATAGATACCGAAACAATATATCGTGGTGGAATGTGCTTTGGTTTATTGTCTTTTTTTTTTTGTGTTTTTTTTTTTTGTGTGTGGGTGTTGTTGGGCAAGATTGTAGTCGAAAAATCAACAACGGAAGATCATCGATCATGATTTTTGAGCAGAGAAGAAGTGAGAAGAAGCAACACGTTTCTGTTTTGAGAGAGAGAGAGAGAGAGAGAGAGAGAGAGAGAGAGCAAAGTCCACCAAAATCTTTGGGGAGAAGGCTGGACATGTTATGACATTTGATATTTATATCTCTCACTATCAAGTCCACCAAAATCCAACAAAATCCATGACCTAAGAAAATCCTTTAAAATCTAGTCCTAATTGAATACACCTTGATTCTTGTAGACATTTTTAAAGTCCCAATTCAATACACCCAGATTTGGAAGGATTCTTTAAAAGTCCATAGAAATCTGAATTGAATGCCATTGGATTAATATAGACTCTTTTAAAGTCTTTAAATATCCGAATTAAATACACTAAGATTTATAATGTCTTTAAATGTCCTCAAGAATCCTAATTGAATACACCCCCCTTAGTCAATTGTTAGGTTGAATAAGTTAGGGATGTTAGGTTGAATAAGTTAGGTTGTTAAAGTTATGTCTTAGTGGCACCGATGTTTCATGGTTAGTGGGTTGCAACAGTTCAAACACCACTTCCCATTAATTCGTTGATTTTCTGAATTGTTATCTGTTTGTTAGCATTATTAGCAGTATGACTTGTTGAGTTGTATGGCGTATAAATAGCCATGTTATTGATTAAATGAGACATCAAGTTATAAAAATTATCAGTCTTCCTCTACCACTTCTCGTTCTCTTCCTCTGATATCTCTCTTTGTAATTTCTTAATTGAAAAATACATATCATGTGCGACTTCCCACACTCGCTTGCCCGTATGCCTGCCCGTAGGCCCACATGCCCACTTGTATGCATACTCACCTGCATTATGGCCATTGGATCTATGGTGTGGAGCCGTAGCGGGGCTTGGTGGCTGTTTGTGTGTGGTGTGGTGTGGTGGGGGTATAACTTGACCTACTTGAAATATTCTATCCATTCTCACCATTTGGAATTGGTTTTGAACTTTTTCCCCTATCTTAACAGGGGTGTGTCATCCAAATTTTCCTATCATCCCTAGCCTCCTTCTCTTGGTGGATTGTTGTCTTTTCCCACTACTTTTGCTGCTGGTGAGTTGTCTTAAATATTCGGAATTACTGTAGTGATGTTTGTCTTGAATTATTCTTTTGAGTATGCTACAGTTATAATATATAAACTTGTTTCGGATGTTATAGTATATAAGCAACACACTCCTCCTTTACACTTGTGTTTTTTTTTTTTTGGCTTTTATCTCAATTTAGCAAATTTTCTACTCCTCAAGTATTCCACATAATGTTATAGCAGAAGAAAATAGGATTGTGTCACCCGAATTTCCCTATCATCACGGGTCTCTTTCTCTTGGTGGATTGTTGTCTTTTCCCACTACTTTTGCTGCTCATGAGTTTTCTTAAATAATCGGAATTGCTTTACTAATTTTTGTCTTTAATCATTCTTTTCAGTATGCTATAGTTATTGTATATAAACTAGTTTAAGATGTTATTGTATATAGACGACGCACTGCTCCTTTGGGCTATAATTGTTTGTGTATGGTTTTTTTGGTCACATCTATGGTGTCCGCCAACAATAAAGGAGCAACGACCGCTAGAGTAGCAAGGTAATCCCTTATTTAAAAACTAGTAAACTTGATTTATTTGCTGTGGAAATTTATTGAGTTAGGGCTCTTAATTGTTTGTGTTTGGTTTTTGTGTCACATATATGGGGTTTGATTTTGTTTCATATGTATTCTTCTGATTTATTTGCTTTTCAAGGCAATGATGCTACAATTATAGTATATAAACTTGTTTATGATGTTATTGTATATAAACAATGCTTTGCTATTTTACAGCTGTGTTTTTATTTTTTATTTCGTTTGAGTAAATTTTCTACTGCTTATGTATTCCACAGAATGTTATAGTAGAAGAAAGACCTTTTCAGACATATAAATGATGCATATATCGGGCAAAGGAGCAATGCCGCTGGAGGAGCAAAGACCGCTAGAGGAGCAACGACCGTAAGGTAATCCCTTATCTAAAAACTAGTAAACTTGATTTATTTGCTGTGGAATTTTATTGAGTTTGGGTTCTTAATTGTTTGTGTTTGGTTTTTGTGTCACATCTATGGTGTTTGATTTTGTTTCACATGTATTCTTTTGATTTATTTGCCGTGGAAGGTAAAGATGCTACATTTATAGTATATAAACTTGTTTCAAATGTTGTAGTATATAAACAACGCATTGCTCTTTTACACCTGTGTTTTTTTATTTTTATCTCGTTTGAACAATTTTTCTACTCCTCAGGTATTCCACAGAATGTATAGTAGAAGAAAGAGCTCCCTGAACATATCAACGATGAAAATATAGACAAAGGAGTAACGGTCGCCGGAGGAGCAACGACCGCTAAAAGAGCAAGGTAATCCTTTATTTAAAAACTAGTAAACTTGATTTATTTGCTGTGAAAATTTATTGAGTTATGACTTTTAACTGTTTTTGTTTGGTTTTTGTGTCACATCTATGGTGTTCGATTTTGTTTTACATGTATTTTTTTGATTTATTTTTTGTGGAAGGTAACGATACTACAGTTATAGTATATAAATTTGTTTTAGATGTTATAGTATATAAACAACGCATTGCTCTTTTACACCCGTGTATCTTTTTTTAATCTCGTTTGAACAAATTTTCTACTCCTTAGGTATTCCATGGAATGTTATAATAGAAGAAAGAGCTCTTCAGACATATAAACGATACACATATCTGGCAAAGGAGCAACGACCGTCAGAGGAGCAACGACCACTAGAGGAGCAACGACCTCTAGAAGAGCAAGGTAATCATTTATTTAAAAGCTAGTAAACTTGATTTATTTGCTATGAAAATTTATTGAGTTAGGGCTCTTAATTGTTTGTGTTTGGTTTTTGTATCACATCTATGGTGTTTGATTTTGTTTCATATGTATTCTTTTGATTTATTTGCTGTGGAAGATAACGATACTATAGTTATAGTACATAAACTTGTTTCAGATGTTATAGTATAAAAACAACATCCGAAACAAGTTTATGTACTATAACTACATAAACTATGGTGTTTGTAGTCCTCATAACTACATAACTACATAAATTTGTTTCAGATGTTATGGTATTCCACATAATGTTATAATATAAGAAAGACCTTTTCGAATATATAAATGATGCAAATATAGGGAAAATGAGCAACGATCGTTGGAGGTGCAACGACCCTTTAAAAGAGCATGGTAATCCCTTATTTAAAAACTATTAAACTTAATTAATTTGCTGTGGAAATTTATTGAGTTATGGCTCTTAATTGTTTGTGTTTGGTTTTTATGTCACATATATGGTGTTTGATTTCGTTTCATATGTAGTCTTTTGATTTATTTGCTGTGGAAGGTAACGATACTATAGTTATAGTACATGAACTTGTTTAAGATGTTATAGTATATAAACAACATCTGAAACAAGTTTATGTACTATAACTACATAAACTATGGTGTTTGTAGTCCTCATAAACTACATAACTATACAAATTTGTTTCAGATGTTATGGCAGTCCTCAGGTATTCCACATAATATTATAGTAGAAGAAATACCTCTTCGGATATATAAATGATGCAAATATAAGGAAAAGGAGCAACGACCGCCGGAGGTGCAATGACCTTTTAAAAGACCAAGGTAATCCTTTATTTAAAAACTAGTAAATTTGATTTATTTGTTGTGGAAATT
Organism: Acer saccharum; assembly: GCA_030490815.1. Classification (NCBI taxonomy): domain Eukaryota; kingdom Viridiplantae; phylum Streptophyta; class Magnoliopsida; order Sapindales; family Sapindaceae; genus Acer; species Acer saccharum. Next base: position 14,512,274 of record CM059869.1, read on the forward strand.
TATTGAGCTAAGGCTCTTAATTGTTTGTGTTTGGTTTTTGTGTCACATCTAAAGTATTTGATTTTGTTTCACATATATTCTTTTGATTTATTTGTTGTGGAAGGTAACAATGCTATATTATAGTATAAAAACTTGTTTCAAATGTTAATGTATATTGAAAATATAAAATATGTGACTAAGCTAGGTTGAAAATATAAAATATAAAATATGTGAAAATATAAAATATGCTATTATATGTACTCAAATCCACTATTTAAATGAAAGTTTACAACCTAGGTAGACCTCAAATCAAATCATTCTTGGTCACTAACCTTTCCACTCTACCCGACGGGCCTTTAATAGTGATCCTAGACCAAAATGCTTGTGCACTAATTCACTTAGTCACAAGGCTTAATAAACAATGAAAAGATAACAACATATGTGAATATCAAGAGTATTCTAAATGCATAAATGCTAGGTCATCACATTTAATACTTATCGAACCATGGATGAACAAGTCAAACAATCCTAGATATCATGTTGCTATATGACATACATATAACTTAGCTATATAAAATACATGTAAGCCTAAATGCAATAGCTATCACAATACAAAACCCAACAATCAACACAAAAATCTCAACTTATAGATAAAAACTTAATCTTGATGCAAACAAGTCATAAAAGAGATTTCTTGTTAAGCAAGAACACTAAAATGAATGAAGATGATATTCTAATTGCCAAGTCATGTGTGTTGATGAAGACCCATGCAAGAACACAACCTAGATGATGCTAGATGATGTTGGTTTCATGAATAGATGATGGGTATTTGGGTTTTGGTCAAGAAAGAGTGAATCTTGAAGGCTTTTCTTGCAAGACACTCTTAAGCTCTTAAGAATCTGAAGTTTCAAGCTCTTGGACTAAATGGGGAAAAAGAGAAAGTATATATAGTAGGTTAAAAAGAAACGACATTGTTTTGACAAAACAGAGCTCGACCACTGAGCACCGCTATGAAAGCCACAACAGTTTTCACAGCGGTAGACACATCTGAAAATGAACAACCCAAACCGCTGTGCTTACCGTTGTGGCTTTCACAGCGGTCTTGACATCGGTGTCCACTGTTAAGCCAACGCTGTGAAAACCCAACAGCGGAATTGATAGCGGTTAGACAGTGGTCTTCACTGGACTAAAACCGCTGTGGCAACCGCCGTGAAACCCACAACGGTAACTAAGCAAAAGCTCACGAGCCTAAGAAAACATGTATTCTAAGACCAAATATAGCATGACAATGAACAAATGATATACAATAGAATGAGCATGCATGAAGAGAGATATAACATGAATATGCACCAACAAGAAACACACGAAAATATATAAGATAAGAAAATGCATGAGATGTGTGTGTGTGCAACTAAATCTTTTCAAAGAGTTGAGCACAATTAGGGTTGCACATTTTCCCCCGGATCCTTGTTTCCAAATTATTTTGGGGAAAATGGGGAAATTAGGGGGGGGGGGGGGGGGGGGGGGGGGGCGCTGATTTCATCCCCAAATTGAAATGGGGATGGGGTACCTCCCCTCATCCCCATTTCCCCATTTCTCCCAAAATATTATAAAAATAATTTTATATTTATATATGTTTTTTAATTTTTTATATATATTTATATATATTTGAAAACCTAACTATGAATTGGCATTTGGCTGTTATATGAAGTTTTTTTATTTTTATTTTTATTTATTTATTTATTTATTTATTTATTTATTTTTTTAAGTTTGTGTTGCTTTATATGTGAAGTTGCCTTGGTTTCAAACTTTGAATTATTGAAATACTTTATTTTGTAATGTATTTTCTTTTGCATTTGTAATGGAATGTTTTTTTTTTTTTTTTTTTTTTAGTTTAATTTGTAATTTTCAGTCAAATGGGGAAATGGGGGAACGGGGTAAACTGGGAAACGGGGAAAAATGGGGAAAATGGGGAAAACTAGTAAACTTGATTTATTTGCTTTATAAATTTATTGAGTTAGGGCTCTTAATTGTTTGTGTTTGGTTTTAGTGTCTTATTTATGATGTTTGATTTTGTTTCATATGTATTCTTTTGATTTATTTGTTGTGAAATGTAACGATGCTATAGTCATTGTATATAAACTTGTTTCAATTGTTAATGTATATAAACAACGCATTGTTCTTTTACACTTGTTTTTTTTTTTTTTAAAAAAAAAAAAATCTCGTTTGAGCAAATTTTCTACTCCTCAAGTATTCCACAGAATGTTATAGTAGAAGAAAGATATCTTCGGATATATAAACGATGCAAATATCGGGCAAATGGGTAACGACCGCCGGAGGAGCAACAACCGCTAGAAGAGCAAGGTAATTCCTTATTTAAAAACCAGTAAACTTGATTTATTTGCTGTGAAAAGACGTTGGCCTTAGGGCTTTTAATTGTTGTGTTCGATTTTTGTGTCACATCTATGGTGTTTTATTTTATTTCGCATGCATTCTTTTGATTTATTTGCCGTGAAAGGTAACAATCTTTCATCCGATGACCCATTTTTAATGATTGTTGATTTGATTTGTAGATGTAGATGGTGAACAAACTGTAGTAACTACAACAAATAAGAGTGGAAGGGACATTGGCCTTGTAAGAGCTGACCTTCTCCGTAAACTAGATAAATTTACACCGGTGGCATAAAGGCTGGCAAACCAAGCAAGAAAGGACGTCCAAAAAAGGCTGGAAAACCAAGTTCTTGATCATACAATTGATGTGGTTGTAGACTTTATTTAACCGATTATATGAACAAAATAATATTTGATATTCAGGGATGTAACCAGAATTGAAGATTAGGGTAGGCTAGATTTTTTTTTTACTAAACATCAACATCACCTAGTTAAGAAGACATAGTGAGACATCCTCGTAAAATGTATATTCTAAATAAATACTTTACAAAATTTTATTTTATTTTTAAAAAATCAAATTAAATTATAAGAGAAACATGAAACGCAATGGGAACAGTAATTAAATTATACAGTATTCTTATATTAGTTTGATTCATTCTAAATATACTAATACAATGTTCTGAGAAATTTAATGAAATTTATTTAACAATATCGTTACTTTGTAAATTTAAAATTGGATTAAATAATAATTGGATTACTCCTATATATTTTTTTTAAAGTAACAAAATAAAATATTTAAAGCCATAATATTCACTCAAACACATCTAAATGTTGATGAATAGATTGAGCCAAGTTTGAAGAATGTGGAAAAATAATTTTTATTATTATAAGAAGAAAAAGGAAAGAAAGATTACATTTTTTAATCTGACTAGAAATTAAAATTAATTTAATTTTTTTCATAACTATTTTTTTTTTTTTTAAGGGGGTCATGGTGGGCTCAAGCCCACCCTAACCCCCACTCATGTCTGTCCCTGTTGATATTTGACTGATTTTATTTAATGCATGCTATCAGTTTGATAAAGGTTATAGTCTTAGTTTGCCCATTAAATTACAAAGTATATATGGAGAGATTATCCCCTATAATGAGAGTTGCATTTTGAGTCATACTTATATATAATATAATAGTTGATCTAGCAGTAAAATCCTTACCATTTGGTGTCAGACTTGATATTGCATTTGTTTTTGTTTTTTTTTTTTTTTCCATTATTGCACTACTCACTTGGGAGCTAGAAATACACAGGCAGCTAAAGTGGCTGCCTGGACTATAGTGTTTGTTTATGCCGTAGAGCCGGTAGAGGCACTTATAGTGAGCACAAGTGCTTTATTTTGCTGTCGCTATGTTGTGGGATATGCATACAGCAATGACAAGCAAGTTGTTGATCATGTTGACGCTATGACCCCTCTCATTTGTCTCTCTACCATTATGTACTTTCCTGCTTTGTGTAAACTAATATTTCTAGAAGAATCCAGCAGAAAGGCCTCGGAGAGAAGATGTTGACTAGTTTTATGCATAGTCATCACGAAAAAATGCAAGCAACTATACAAGTTTTATATATGGAGAAAATCTTCAAGACATCGGGTGCCTTACCAAGTGGTTAGCCTTATTTCCAATCTCATGCACATGAACTCGGTGCATTGAAGATTTTCTTCATAAATAGGCTCATGTTTGAGAATTTTCATTTGAGCAAATAGCCCTTTTAGCTATATAATTAAGGGGTTTTCTATTTTTTTTATCAGGATTATTGTTTTGATTGTTTTTATCAATCTTTTTCCTAAACCGACAAAATTATCCCCAACTTTAATTTACTTTTATTTTTAAAACTATTAAAAAATAACTTTTATTATTATTATTTTCTTTTCGGGCATGCAGCATGCCTCCAAGACCTCCGAGATCTCTAACAAAATGATTCCATACATAAATCAAGAAAACCATTTACTAATTAGTGTCCATTTGGACTGATCAAAGCTGAAATAAAATCCATCCTCTCTGATAGATGTATAGACATGTAAGTGACCAGCATCTCTCCATGGATCAAAAGCCTGCCAGTTTGAATCTTTATCATTCCACATAGCAGTGCATACCACACGAGATTTTCTCAGGTCTGAATAATGGAACTCTTGGCCTGGCCACATCTTATTCCAAAACCCTGTGCAATTCACCCTTGTCACACATGGAGTACCGCTTGCCATGTCGTCTTTTACATGAATTGTAAACAACTTTAAATTATCCCCGGCCACAATATCCACGCTGCTGCAGATCACCATCAACCACATCGCAACAACGACAACCACCGGCCTAGAAGCAGTCATCATCGACGTCTTCTGAGAATTATTATAATGTAGTGATGATGTGTGTGTGTGTTTTTTTTATTGGCAGTTTATGGTTCATATATAGATCTCAGTATCTGACTGCTAATATATATATGAATATTTGTGTTTGTTTTTTTTTTTTTTTTTCTAAAAAAAATCTGACACCTAACAGGTCAGATAAGAGCGTGTCTTCCATGTTTGTTGATTATGTAATTATGGTTATTTATGTATTCATATCCTTTATTATCCATGTAATTAATGCAATATTATCTGTTATCTTATTGCAATTTTCCATTTTTTATATAATGAAATAATAAAAAATGACATTTTTAAGAAACAAAATGCAAATTACAATTAAATACTCAACATTTGGCATAAAGGCACAAAAATAGTCAGTTTTGCTATAATTACACATAAATTCCCTGGATCATAGTTATCTTAACAAAATTTTAACAGCTCAGGTAAAATGATATTTTTCATGTGAAAATAATAAATTAATGGAAAACATACCAATCAAGACATGCCACATCATTGATTGATTTTTTTTTTTATAAAAATGTATAACTTAATAATTAAAGAATTAAAAGAAATAAACAAAACATTTCAAAAAAAAAAAAAAAAAGTTCAAAAACCAAAAACTTTTAATGGAGGATTTCACCATTGGAGATGTGGTGTGATCTCCATATCACCCAAACATGTGAAGATCGCTCAAATCTTTTTTGGAGTGATCGTTCGCTGCACCATCTTATGATTTACATAATGATTGCAATTCATATGTTATATCATTTAGATATAATTTTTGGGTAAATAATTTAGTCAACCTAACATTACTTATACAATTGTACGAAAAAATCTTTGATGGAGCAACATGTGGTATGTTTGGTTCATGTCGGTGCATTCGACCACATAGTGAATTGACACACATGATGTTTGACACATGAAGCTTATTTGACAAAATTGTAAAAACTTTATATTTAAAAATTCCTAAGTAATTTTGCAGTTTCTTTATCTCACCGTAATTCACCGCCACGAGTTGAGACCGTTCAATATAATTGTAGCATTTCTATTGAACGGTCTTGCCACGTGGCGGTGAGACCATCCCACATAAGTTTTTCTTCCCTTCTACACTCTCTTTCATCATCTTGTTTTATTTTCTCTTTCTTATTTCTCACACCCACATATTGGGTTTGCGTTTTCTGGTTGGAGTGGGTTGAGTTGGGTCAAAATGTTTTCAACCCATTCCAATTAAATATAATAAATATAAAATTACAACCCAGCCCAACCAATTTCAATTTTGGTTAGGTTGAGATTATCGGGTTGGGCACTGAGATGGCAAAAAACCTTGTCTGGGTCCAAATTTATTCATGCCCGCTGGGGTACTCAGGTTCTTAATAAAAATTTGTATCCGGTCCATACTTGGGTTTTTGGACCCCGGGTATCCATCCAAGAGATATATGCCTTGGTTTACGGGTATGTAATACCTAGAATTTACCCGTGTTTTACCCGGATGTTTTTAAATTAACTTTGTTATTTCTATTTTTAACCTTTTTGTTTTGTATTTTTGTATTAAATATGCAATTATGCATTCAATATATTATGATTTGTTCCCAAAAGAAAAAGTTTTTCGATTTTAATTATTCTTATAAACAGTAATTAATAAATACCTTTCAAAACAAATGTTTTTTAAGAAAATAATGATAATTTTTTTTTTCTCTAAGATTGGACTGACCTTAGAGAAAAAAGTAACACAAAAATTATATGCTGAAAAACACTAGACATTATATCCATATATAATGATAAATTTTGAAAACATATCAATTGTAATTAACATAACAATAAATTAAAATAATAGTTTTTAGGGTGGCTATATATATATATATATATATATATTATTTATTTATTTATTTATTTTTATTTTTTTTGAGAGAGAGAAGGCTGAAGGGTGGCTCTATTGCCACCTAAAAAAATTCTTCCAACACCCATTTTCTCACCACATGCACCCATCATTCGAATTTAATAACTAATTTCTTTTTTCTTTTAATAACCATTGGAATTCCAGAAATAACCCTAATTAAAAATATTTATTAATTTTTCCTCTTTGCACCCATAATTAAATTATCAAACTTAAGAACTTTAGAATCCTAAAGCAAATTATTAGTCAAATTGACTTTAGTAACATTAGAAAGGTTAACCAGAGACAGAGGAACAATACCAGTCAACTGATTATCTATCAAGCTCAACTCCTCCAAAATACCAAGCCTGGCTAGATAAATCCGATATAGGCTTTGCTTTGTAAACAGATTTCCATGAAACTAGAGCAGAGTCAAATAAGCCATGCTTTGATCCAGTACTACCAAAGAGTTTGAATGGAAGAATTGGCAAAACTTGATGGAATTGGTCTTTGAAGATTGTTCATAGCCGAATCCATCCATGAAATGTATCACCCCCGAAAAATCATGAATAGTCCCTGAAATATTGGATCTCTCAAGAAGAGAAATGATTGTAGTCAAGTCTCCTTTTTTTTTTGGAAAAGAGATTGTACAATTTGTAATCAAGTTTTAGAGCATCTCCAATGCAAATATGCATTTGGAGAAAATTGAATGCCACATAGGATAGATATTTAAAAAGTTAAAAAAACTCTCTCCAATGCAATTATCTAACTTCAATATGGAGATGATGTGGCAAAAAAAAAAAAGTTTGAGAATATAGAGTTGAGTTTCTAATTCTAGAAACTCTCCTAGAAATACTGACTAGGATTTCTAACTCTTTCTGCCAATAATATTAAAGCTTATTTAATTGTAAAATAAAAGAGGAAAGAGAGTTTTATGAGTAATGCTACATTGTCCAAATTTGGTGCCCAAATGATGTGGCAACATTGTAGACCATTCATTTAAATTGTATTAGATTTGCATGATTTAAATGAATGGTCTACGTGTTGCCACATCATTTGGGCACCAGATTTAGGCACCAAATTTAGGCAATGTAGCATTACTCTTGTTTTATTATGATTGGTCATAAAATAGATGCATATTTGACTTTAATAATTGCATTGTAGATGTGAATATGCATTTCTCTATTTATTTTTTTCAAAAGTGGGCTCATAATGAATAAAAATACTGATGTGACACTATTTAGAAACTCAAAAATACATATTTGCATTGGAGATGCTCTTATATAAAGACATTAACATTAACCTGGTACATAAATCAAGAGGCATGTACAAGAAATTGTTGCGACTAAAATCCACTTGCAGAAGCGAACTTAAACCTGCAAGACTCGGGATTGGTCCTTAAGTTCATCAAGGGTGCATAAAAAAAATTAATAAATATTTTTAATTAGGGTTATTTATGGAATTACAAGGGTTATTGAAAGAAAAAAAAATTGGACACGTTATTAAAAATAAATGTGTTTTAAACCGACGTATTGGAGACCAAATTTTGAATTGATTGTCTATCAAATTTATCTTTATACCACATAAGAAGCAAGTCTCTTGACATTGTTACAATGTCAATGATTTTTGGTATGCATACCACTTTTACAGTTTTACATTGGATATACTCTAAATACCTGACCCCTCATTCAAGAAAGGGGTCGGCTTTTCTCTACTAACTCTCTCTCTCTCTCTCAATTCTCACTTCGCTAACTCTTACCAGAGGAGATCCAAGCTCAACATTATAGCCACGTAGACCTTATAGTTCTAGAATCTAGCATTGACCTTATAGTTTAATGGAGGCCATCTTCAATATCTGCAAATAAGGAACAAATGTCAAATACCGCACTTCAAAAGAAAAGTGTTATATAGTGATACATTTTCTAATTTTGAATGCATCACTGTAGATATTATTTTTAACATATTTTATTAATTGTTATTATATTTTATTCAATTGAGATTTTTTTTTTTTTAAATTGTTACAATCAATTTTTTTTTTTAATAATTTATAATAAATAATATAATTAACCACAAAATTACTATATAAAAAAGGAAAGATTTTATTTTATGACTCATAAAAATGTCACTAACAAAAATAAAAACGATCTTTATTTTATGGAGAGATAATTAAGGATAACAAATGAGATTTTTTTATGAAACAACCTTTTAAAATTTAAAAGGGTTCACTTTAAGAAAAAAAAAAGAGTCTTTACTTTATTAAGTGATCTTTTTTAAAGAATTAATATAATATTATATTTTTTTAAAACAAAATTATACATTTTCTTTAAATATAAAAATCTTTTAAAATTTGAACAATTTATTTTACAAAAATATGAAGGTTTTTAAAAGGCACTATTAACATTTAATTTTATTTTTTGAAGATTTTATTATACTTGTTTTTCAAGGTCAGAATCTCAAATTTGAGCTTCATATATTGAAATTTTCTTTGAATAAGGTAAGGCCCAATTCATTGGGATTTCCCTATCGGGCGGAGTCATTTCGGGGCAAGCGGATCATTTATGATGAAAAGGATGAACTTCAAGAGAATGATTCGGAGTTCTTGCAGAGTAGAACCATGCAATACCAAACACAAGATAGATCTTCCAAAGAACAAGGCTTTTATCGAATAAATCCGATATAGGCTTTGCTTTGTAAACAGATTTCCATGAAACTATAGCAGAGTCAAATAAGCCATGCTTTGATCCAGTACTACCAAAGAGTTTGAATGGAAGAATTGGCAAAACTTGATGGAATTGGTCTTTGAAGATTGTTCATAGCCGAATCAATCCAGGAAATGTATCACCCCTGAAAAATCATGAATAGTCCCTGAAATATTGGATCTCTCAAGAAGAGAATTGATTGTAGTCCGGTCTCCTTTTTTTTTTTTTTTTTGTGAAAAGAGATTGTACAATTTGTAATCAAGTTTTAGAGCATCTCCAATGCAAATATGTATTTGGAGAAAATTGAATGCAACATAGGATAGATATTTAAAAAGTTAGAAAAACTCTCTCCAATGCAATTATTTAACTTCAATATGGAGATGATGTGGCAAAAAAAAAAAAGTTAGGGAATATGGAGTTGAGAGCATCTCCAATGTTATTATGCATTTGGAGAAAATGGAGTGCCACATGGAATAGATATTAAAAAAGTTAGAAAAAACTATCTCCAATGCTATTATCTAAGTTGAATATGGAGATGATGTGGCCAAAAAAAAGTTAGAGAATATGGAGTTAGGTTTCTAATTCTAGAAACTCTCCTAGAAATGCTGACTAGGATTTCTAACTCTTTCCACCAATAAGATTAAAGCTTTCAACTCTTTCCACCAATAAGATTAAACCTCATTTAATTGTAAAATAAAAGAGAAGAGAGAGTGTAATAATTGTTTTATTATAATTGGACATAAAATGAATGCATATTTGACTTTAGATAATTGTATTGGAGATATGAATATGCATTTTTCTAAAAAAATTTCAAAAGTGAGCCCATAATAAATAGAAATGCTGATGTGACATTATTTAGAAAATCAAAAATGCATATTTGCATTGGAGATGCTCGAGTTTCTAATTCTAGAAACTCTCCTAGAAATGCTGACTAGGATTTCTAACTCTTTCCACCAATAATATTAAAGCTCATTTAATTGTAAAATAAAAGAGGGGAGAAAGTGTACTAATTGTTTTATGAGTAATGCTACATTACCTAAATTTGGTGTCCAAATGATGTGTCAACATTGTAGACTATTCATTTAAATTGTATTAGATTTGCATGATTTAAATGAATGGTCTACAGTGTTACCACATCATTTGGACACTAAATTTGGGCAATGTAGCATTACTCTTGTTTTATTATGATTGATCATAAAATATATGTATATTTGACTTCAATAATTGCATCGTAGATGTGAATATGCATTTCTCTATTTTTTTTTTCAAAAGTGGGCCCATAATGAATAGAAATGCTAATGTGACACTATTTAGAAACTTAAAAATGCATATTTGCATTGGAGATGCTCTTATATAAAGACATTAACATTAACCTGGTATAGAAATCAGGAGGCATGTACAAGAAATTGTTGCGACTAAAATCCACTTGCAGAAGTGAACTCAACCCTGCAAGACTCGGGATTGGTCCTTGAGTTCATCAAGGGTGCATAAAAAAAATTAATAAATATTTTTAATTAGGGTTATTTCTGGAATTACAAGGGTTATTGAAAGAAAAAAAATTAGAAACGTCATTAAAAATAAATGTGTTTTAAACAGAAGTATTGGAGACCAAATTTTGAATTGATTGTCTATTAAATTTATCTTTATGCCACATAAGAAGCAAGTCTTTTGACATTGTTACCATGTCAATGATTTTTGGTATGCATACCACTTTTGCAGTTTTGCATTGGAGATACTCTAAATACCTGACCTCTCATTCAAGAAAGGAGTCGGCTTTTCTCTACTAACTCTCTCTCTCTCTCTCTCTCTCTCTCTCTCTCTCTCTTAATTCTCACTTCGCTAACTCTTACTAGGGGAGATCCAAGCTCAACACGATAGCCACGTAGACCTTATAGTTCTAGAATCTAGCATTCGACTCGATGTGACAATTATTAAGAGGCTTTTAGCTCTCTTTTCACTTTAGAGCATCCAGAGTGTTTGGACTCAAAAACAAGACCCATTTGTTGCCATATCATCAAAAATGGGTCTTCTTTTTAAAAAATGGGTTTTGCCATTTGTATCCACTTAATTTGGGTCTCTTTTCCCCACAATAGGGGTAAATTGGACATGTAAAAGTGGATCCACTTTTTAAACTTTTTTCCAAACAATCATTACCCTTCTTTAAAATATTACATATATATATATATATATATATATATATATTAATAAATAAATTATATAATATATTTAAAATATCAACACTATCAATAATTATTTAATAAATTATAATTAATTTAAAATAAAAAAATTTATTAATTTAAAATGATCACAATCGAATTACATTAACAATAAACATAAATATTTAAAACAAAATATTGTCTACGATTAGACATGGCACCGGTTCCGGTTCGGTTCATGTTTCGTTTCAGAAGTGGCAGTTTCGAAACTAGAACCTCCCTCGTAGAGATTTCGGTTTCGGTTTCGGTTCCGGTTCCGGTTCAATTCTGGCGGTTCCGACTGTTCGGTTTCAGTTCCAGTCCAGTACTGATTTCGAACCTTCAAAACCGGTTTTGGTTCCGGTTTTGAAGGGTTGGTTCCGGTTTCGGTTCCAAACCTTGAAAAAATTAATGTTTTCTTTCGAATTATTTTAAAATTTAAATTAAATTTATTTATATTTTTTCATTATATATATAATTATTGAAATTAATAATTTTATATTTAAATTTAAATAATATATATTAAATTTATTTATATTTTTTCATTTTATATATAATTATTGAAATTAATAATTATATTTAAATATAAATAATATATATATATATTTTCATTATATATATATTTATTGAAATTAATTATTATATATTTTAATTTAAATTATATATATATATATATATATATAACCCAACCAAATGATTGGGAGCTGTTGGGAACCCAACTCCAATCATTGGGCAAGACCCAAATAGAGTTCCACATTTGGAACCTAATTTGGGTCTAGTTGGATGGAGCCCATAAATGGGTCTTATTTTTTGGATCCATTATTCTACCATTGTGGCACCATTGAATCCAAATAAGAATGGATCTCCTAAAAATGGGTCTCTTTTATCCACCATTGTGGATGCTCTCATCCAAGGGTTCCACACCCAAATCCACTCGACATTATGTTCATATACTACAGTTTGATTTACTCTCCTTTACTTTTTATTATAATTTACTTCGACTCCTCATTTCACTATCTGACTTCAGCGTCAAAGAGTGGCTCGATGATTGCTCTTTTTATGTCTCTTTTTCACAGGTTGTCGGTGACTACCAGATTACAAATTCAATTGTAGATTCGAGGATCTACAAGAAATAAATTAAAAATTAAGTAAATGGCCTTTGAGTGCAAGAATAAAAGATGTATTCCGCCAATCATGGCTATCAAGTACCAACTCTACACCAATAATAATTCTAAATTATTAAGGTTATGATATTTCTCAAATTCAAACAAGAAGTTGATAATTACCAAATGAATATTACGTTTGGGGTCAAACCCTGCATATATATGGATACAAGCTGTACATCTTAAAAGGAAAGAAACTAAACAATAATATAAATTTCTAATTAATAGCTATAATCTTGGGGATGATTGGTTGAACAAATCTTGGAGAAATATCATAACCATAATATAAATCACAACCCAAACAAAACAATAAGTTAGAAACTTTACTGTGTTTCATTCTTTTTATTTCTCTTTTAAACGAACTTTTACATGATGAAACACAACCAAAAAAACAAAAAATCACTCAGTTTCCCAAGTAGATCTTTTGATCCAAGTAGAATTATCCCAGCTAAGAAAGAATCCATTGTGTTTGACAAGCCAGAAAACACTAGTATGATTAGCATCTCTTCTAGGTTGAAAAGCATGCCATGAACCCACCAGGCTCCCCCAAATAGCTTCACAAAAATACAATCCTTTTTCTTTTACAATCCAACTATACTCATCGCCCACCACCAGATCGTGAAATATTCCTACACTCTTTCCCTTCAAACTGCACTCTATTTTCATTGCTTTTGACTTCTCTGGAAGCCCATTTATAACGTGAACGCTGGCCACATCATTTCCAGAAGATTCTTCCACTGTTGTTTGACCGATATTGAACAACAATGCAAGAATCACAATTTGAACAAAGTAGATGATCACGAGTTTGGTCATTTTTTATTTTGTTTTTTGTTTTGAAAATGGTGTCGTGGGTTCTCCTTATCTTAGCCTTTTTATAAGCACAGAAAGATGTTAATTTATCGACATTTTTCCTATATTTAAGGAACATATCAGTGAGAATTGGAAATGATCAAATGAATAGTTGAATTTTCAAATATATTTAAATGTATTTTTAATTATTATCTTCATGAATACATATTCCTTTTTAAGTTGGGTGCATCTCCCCCTTCCACATCAGTGGTACAGAGTTTTATCTTGGTGTTGTGGGGTTAAATATTCGAACCGTACAACTAGTATTTGATTTTGACAATTTCCAGCACACTCATGGGTCATGAGTGTGCTGGAAATTGTCAAAATCAAATACTAGTTGTACGGTTCGAATATTTAACCCTACAACACCCATGAGTGTGCTGGAAATTGTCAAAATCAAATACTAGTTGTACGGTTCGAATATTTAACCCCACAACACCAAGATAAAACTCTGTACCACTGATGTGGAAGGGGTAGATGCACCCTTTCGGTATTGGATTTTTTTTTTTTTTGAAAGGACAGTGTTAGAAATCAATGGCAAAAAAAGTAATTATAATCTTTATGAATTAAAATATAATTTTCAAAGTAAAGAGTGTCACATTTGTCTTTTCAAGTGTTTGCAGTTATTGGGACACTGCAATCATATCATGTTTAATGGAGGCCATCTTCTTTTATTTCTTGAACAAATTGGACGATTCCATCTGCAAATAAGGAACAGATGTCAAATACCGCACTTCAAAAGAAAAGTGTTATGTAGTGAATGCATCACGTACTGTAGATATTATTTTAAACATATTTTATTAATTGTTATTATATTTTATTCAATTGAGATTTTTTTTTTTTTTAAATTGTTACAATCAATTAAATTTTTTTAATAATTTATAACAAATAATATAATTAACCATAAAATTACTATATAAAAAAGGAAAGATTTTATTTTATGACTCATAAAAATGTCACTAACAAAAATAAAAACGATCTTTATTTTATGGAGGGATAATTAAGGATAGCAAATGAGATTTTTTTATGAAACAACCTTTTAAAACTTAAAAGGGTTCACTTTAAGAACAAAAAGAAAGAATCATTACTTTTTTAAAGAATTAATATAATATTATATTGAAATAATTAATTTTTTAAAAAACAAAATTATACATTTGATTTAAACATAAAAATCTTTTAAAATTTGAACAATTTATTTTACAAAAATATGAAGGTTTTTAAAAGGCACTATAAACATTTAATTTTATTTTTTGAAGATTTTATTTATTTATTATTATACTTGTTTTTCAATGTCAGAATCTCAAATTTAAGCTTTATATATTGAAATTTTCTTTGAATAAGATAAGGCCCAATTCATTGGGATTTCCCTATCGGGCGCCTGGGGTGGGCATGGGTTGGTTTGGGTTGGGTTTGACTATACCCAAACCAAACCATTATAAAATCGGTTTAATTTTTTACAACCCAAACCAAACCATTTATAAGATAAAACCAAACCAATAAAAATCGGTTTGGTTCGGTTTGGTTTAACGGTTTAAGAAAATAATTACATTATTTTTTATTTGAATAAATTTAATAATATCAAATTATCAATATAAGTAGTTAAACCAATTATCAATAAGATAAATAATAATACTAATTTATAATACTAAATTTAACTCAAGTGCAGAATGATATCGTTAAAAAAAAAAAAAAAAACTCAAGTATAGAACGCCCAAAACTTATAAAATAAAACTAAATCGTTTAAGTTTCTAAATTAATAATATCTACTACCGTTGAAGCAGTCACTTTAAAGTTTCGAAGTTCACTTCTTGTTGCACTGGGTTAACTTTAGTTTTTATTTGTTTTCTCCGATAATTTAAGTAATAATAATAATAATAATAATATATTTAAGTATGTAATGGTTTGCATTGGGTTATACGGTTTGATAAAACGCAACCCACAAACCAACCCAAACCAATTGGGTTGCTCAAAAACAACTCAATCGGTTTATTTTATTTAACAAAACCAAACCAACCTGTTGAAATTGGTTTGGCTTGGGCGGGTTGATCGGTTTGGTGGTTTGGGTGCCCACCCCTATCGGGCGGGGTCATTTCGGGGCAAGCGAATCCTTTATGATGAAAAGGATGAACTTCAAGAGAATGATTCAGAGTTCTTGCAGAGTAGAACCATGCAGTACCAGACACGAGATAGATCTTCCAAAGAACAAGGCTTTTATCGAATAAGCCAATTCATTTGGGACCTTGCAGATCCACTCTTTTTCCTATTCAAAGATCAGCCCCTTGTCTCTGTGTTTTCACATCGAGAATTCTTTACAGATGAAGAGATGTCAAAGGGGCTTCTTACTTCCGAAACAGATCCTCCTACATCTATATCTAAACACTGGTTTATCAATAATATGCAAGAAAAGCACTTCGAATTGTTGATTCATCGCCAGAGATGACTTAGAACCAATAGTTCATTATCTAATGGATTTTTCCGTTCTAATACTCCGTCTGAGAGTTATTAGTATTTATCAAATATGTTCCTATCTAACATAATGCTATTGGATCAAATGACAAAGACATTGTTAAGAAAAAGATGGCTTTTGCCGGATGAAATGAAAATTGGATTCATGTAACAGGAGAAAGGTTTCCCATTACTTAGCCGGAAAGATATGCGGCCATGAAATAGGGATTAAGTGGAACATAATTGACTGGGTGGTAGAGTCGTGGAAACACCAGTTTCTTCCATATTTTGGAGCTAATTTTATATATCATTTAAGGGATATTTCTTAAGTATATTTTGTTTTTTAATTTTTATAAGGAATCCATAATAATTATTTCATGATTGATAGGTATGGTTCTTAGATTTTCACAGTACATATCAATATCTGTAAATGTGCATATAATTGTTTGATAAAATGATTTTTATGAAACAACCAATTGTTTGTTGCATCATTGAAAGAAAATTCTATCTTGATAGGAAAGGTAAGGGCGCATCCTGTAAGCGTTTTTTATTTACTATTTTTAGAAAAGAAAAATGAAAATGAAAATAGTGTTTTTGGTTTTAGTTTCAAAATCCAAACACGCGTCTGGTAGCATATGCGGAAAATAATATTATGAAAATAAAACATTAAAAACGCATCTGGTAGGTTAACTGAAAATTTTCAATAATTCATCCTAAATAATTATCAACCGAGTCATAGTTTTTATTAAATAAAACTTTAAAATATTAAACTTTTTTTTTTTTTTTACAAAATGTAATGTCTTCCTGTAGAGAGGAGATTTGATGCTTCAATTGGATGAACTACATCCCAAAATATATAATCATCTCTATTCTTACAAGGAATCCCAAGAGGAATACACAATCTTTAGCTCATTAATTCCAAATTGATAAGCCATACACAATTTTTATCCGATGAAAGCTAAGTTATGAATTTAAGAATGTGTATTTCCTATGTACATTATATAATCAAAATAAATAAATAAATAAGGAGTTGTCATATATAATTTTTTTAAATGAAAATAAAAATGACAGAATGTCCATCTTCAACTTTTCACACAGGAAATGATAATTTTGCTTCATCCTTATCCAAACATTAAACATTAATAAAAAAAAAGGAAAAAAAAAAAGACAAAAAAATTGAATGAGTAGCCGATATACTCGGATGAGGTGAGATCCTCCTACAGTGACGTCGATCTGGCTAGATTAACGTCATCGTCAGAGGATCTCACCTCCTTCGGTGTCAGCGAAGAAGAAGAAAAAAAAAAAAAAAAAAAAAAAGGAGAAGAAGAAGAACTGGCCTAACGAAGAAGAAAAAAATGAAAGAAAAAAAAAAGAATTTGAGGTTTTTTTTAAAAAAAAAAAAATGAAAAACATGTTTAAAGTGTTTTCCATGTTTTTCAATTTTAACACCGATTTTGTTTTGGTTTTTTGAAAAAAAAAAAGAAGAACGTTTAATGAATGCGAATTCGAAATTGTTTTCGGAAACCAAAAACAAAAAAACACTAAAGGCCCATCCTGTAAGTGTTTTTCATCAGCTGTTTTTCGAAAATAAAAATGAAAATGAAAACAACATTTTTGGTTTCAATTTCGAAATCCGAAAACACGTCTGGTAGCATATATTGAAAGCTGTATTCTAAAAATGAAAACGTAAAAAATGCGACTGGTAGGTTAACCGAAAAATATCAAAAATAATTTTTCTTAATGATTTGAAATTTTTCTAAGTTTGAAGAAATCTGTGAATTTCCAGATTTGATGAGATCTGAGAATTTCCAAAAACCCAAAAAATCAAAATATGAACCACAATTATCAGCAACCTAGAAATCATTAATAAATTTGCCCCAGGAATTTTGTCTCTCAGCTAATACAATACAATTAAGCTTTTTCTCAAACGAATTTACATATAAAATTGAATATTTTTTTCTTCTTTTCTTTCTTTTCCGTACCAATTTTCTTTAGCTATCAAATCAATCCACCAATAAAACAGGATTTGAAAATGAAACTCAATCAATTATTGTACCCAACCACAAGATCATTTAATTCCATCAGAAATTATTGATCAAGGCATGTAAACATCCAATTTTTCACTAGCAAGTAGCCAGGGGCGAAATGGCGAGGCCATAGGGGTCATGGCCCCCCAAACCAATGAAATGTTAGGATTATACTCGATAGCAAGAGTGTAATATGGTTTTGACAATCATTTCATATTAATAAAGTAATTTCTGGTTTAACAAATCTTATAGCATTTACAGTTTAATTATTATAATTGTTAAAAGTAAATAATCATAAGATCAAAAGATTATGAGAAAAGAAGAATTGTTCGTACATCAGAATATATATGAGGTAGACACAATTCTTTAGTTAATCTTGAATAATGTTTACAACTTAAGGTAAAGATTGGGCACATTTATCTTGTTAAAGTTGTAGATTCTTTTGCTAGCATTTGAGTGAGATCAAATGTGGTATGATGAGTCTAAAATCATCAAAGTGTCTTTGAGTAAAAGAATCTAGTGCACTAGGTGCATTGAATAGGATCACAATGAAATATTTTATCTAGAACCATCAGTAGATTAAAGTTTTTTCATTATAAGGACAATCGGAGAGTCTGTCTTAATCCTGAGATAAATGATGGACTTATGGTTACAAGTGTTATCATTTGAGCTATCAATGAGTACGATTATATAACATAGACTATCCTCGATAGTTTGGTGGTATTTGATCGCGCTACAAATGTTCACACTCAGCGCTCCATTTTCCTATCTTTTGTGTTCGTTTTCGAGCAATTTTGTGTATATAATGTGTGTTTTAGTTATGTGCAAGTAAATATCCCACATAAAAGGTGTTTGTACCGAAAGTGGGCAAAACAGGGCAATTATGTGTGAAGAATACCACCGCGTGTTCGTACCGCTAGAATAAACTTGCGGGCTAGAGGATCATAAAGCCGCGGAGAAGACCAGCTAGTTGAAGACTTTCTGGTCAGCTGGAATGAACCCGCGGGACAGAAGATCAGAACCCGTGGTGAATTCTGGCTAGCTCATGTCGCTGGAAAGAGCCCACTGGAATGAAGTCGCCAGGCCTCCCGTTAGTTCATCACCTTCTGGCTGGCTAGACATTTCCCGCAGGCCAAACCCGCGGAAGCTTCCCGTTAGCTTGGACCTTCTGGTTGGCTAGAATATTCCCGCCGTCCAAGCTCTCCAAGACTCTGGCTAATTCGTGCCGCTAGCAAGAACCCACGGACTGAACCCGCCAGACCCCCATCCGAGCTGAAATGATGATATTTTCAGGGGTATTTTGGTCTTTTCACACCCCGTTCATGCCCAAAACTTGCCCAACTATATATACACCTCTTTAGCTTCTCTTTTAAGGGGGACCAAAAAGTGCACCACCAAACCTTGCTCTAATAAACCCCTTCTTGGATTGAGCATAACAAAAGATAGAGAGCAACTCCAAGCCTTCCATGGGGGATTGTCCTCCATGGAAAGCCTTCCATGAAAAGTAGATATGCAGAGATATGAGGGCTTGTTTGTCAAGCCATTAGGAGTTCATTAGATAGGAAGAGCTTTTGGAGGCTTATCTTCAAGGGTGATTTCTTTACTTCTCATCTTTTTGTATGTCTATTGATGTATAACTTCATGTGGGAATATTTGTAACCAACACTTATGCTAATATATGTCTGTATTGTTATTTGATTTGATTTAGTATTGTTCCATTCATGATATGTATATGATTGAAATCTCTTATTGTGTTATTCATGTGCATGAAGAGTTGTATATTGATATGTATGTATGAATGAGATTAGGAGTAGATTAACTAATGATGTAAGAGTAGTTGTAATCAAATATCTCATTTATGTATGTATGTTAGTAGAAGACTTAACATGTTATGTTTGGAATGATTAGAGTGATTGAGAGTTGAGTTTGTGCTTGGATTACCATTCCGGGTATTAATTTGGCTATTATATTAGCTCTATAGAATGGGAAAGGCTTATGCATGACTTTGCTATGATAGCCTTAGTTCATTATTCTTGTGCTTAATGGGTCTAAACCCTAGACATAATCACTTTTCTGACTTGGAGAGTGGTGATTTGATTTCGGGGCAATTCCTTAGTTAAGATCACGATTTCGGTAATCCCCTAATCAAGAGAACGAACCCTTTAACTGAATTAAATGGTATTCACATGTAAAACAATCCACATGATTTGCATATTGTGTTGGTAATTCGATTTCCCATGTGTGTCTCACATCTTGCTTATCTCCAAGCCACCTTTATTTTCGTAGCTAGTCTTGCCTCTAGGAGTAGATTAACTTAATTAAGAGTAGATTAATTAGATAGCCAAGACACCTGGCTACATTTCTACCTTAGTTAGTTTACATGTCCACACACACATACATCCGCATTTCCTTTTACATTGCTTTAATAAACTCTAGAGCTAAATACAGTTAACGAATTCTATCTCTCTGTGGGAACGACCCTTGCTTACTTGCTATACTTGTCTTTTGACTCGTTGCATTTGCGAGGTGATTAGAATTAGAATATCTTTTCTCGATTCGTGGCATCAACGGCCGCCGCACGATCAGTATTCATTTGCTAATCAATAGAGGACTTCATTTATAGATATGGATATCGTAGCTCCATTTATTAAATGAGAGTAGAATATCATCATATGGATGTTTTGAGGTTTTGGATATTAAATCTTAACGTTAAGTTTTCGATAGTGTCTATTGAAACATGGCTTCTGGACAAATCAAAATATCCAAGTTCAAAATGTGATCATATGAGTAAATATGGTAACTTGGAGAGCTATAGGTGGTCTATGAGCTTTTGGTGATTACCGATATTCTTCACGAGGATACACTATCTCCAATAATATTGTCTAGGGTATGAATGAGAAACATTTACTTATTCTATCTTTATTTAAGAGTGCAATTTTAGTTCTTTAGTGGAATGAACTAAAATTAATAGATTGAACCTAAGTGAATCATTTGTTGATTGTGATTGGGTTATGTCTATTGAAGCTTAAATTTAGATAGCCTACCAAGATCCCCAACCCACACGGACTTGCATGGATCACTTGATATATTCTACCAGACTAATTTGGGTCCATCTGGAATTGTATTAAGGCATATGGACTTGTTTCTTTTAGTAAGAATAAGCCTAGTTCACATGTGGACTTTTTATTAAGGTCTAATGGATTTAATAAAATGGAAAAAAAATTAATATATGGCCCATGATATGGACTTGGGCGGCAAGGCTAGTAAATAAGCCTATTATATTATATTATTTTATTATTTAATTAAATGGAAATTAATTAATTATTTAATTAAAAGTCAAAATCTTTTTCTAACTAGGAAATATGTTTCTTAGTGTAATACTATTGTTAGTAGTATAATGATAATTAAAGACTTTATTTGATAAGAAGATAAATAAAAGGATTTTATTTATCTAATCAAATTAAGAAGTTTTTGATATAGTTACAATTGAATAAAACACTAAAGAATTGGATTAGAGTTTGGATTCTAAAGATTGATAGGAGTATGGGTGAAACACAGATCCTCTTATAGTGAGGATTTCGGCTACCTTCTAAATTACCTATCATAGAATTCAACAACCCTAAATATATTAGAGCAAGGAATTCGGCCACTAATATATATTATGTGTGGCATGCAGAATTCGTGACTAATATATTGATATATATATATTATTTATATGGAATACAGAATTGGTGGCCAAGATATAGATATTATTTATATGGCAATCAGGATATATATATATATATATATTTAATGGCAATAAGAATTGGGCAAACCCTAATTGCTTGATAGAGAGTTATTTTTCTATTGCTTGAAATATAAAATCCAACTCTTAGACATAGTGTGATTTTCGGCCAAGAGGAAATGGAGAGAAGAATCGTTTTTATTTCGATAGTACATTAGTGCACTAGTAAGCTTTTACATCAAAAGGCTTTGTGCACAACTTCGAATTAGGTTCACGCGAATTTCGATCAAAAGATTGAGAATTCAAAAGTGACCGGAACGTTCTTTGTTATCTTTTGGAAGTTTATGTGACTAACAAAAAAGAAAAAGTTTTTGTTATCCATCCTCAGGTACACAATTCAAAGAAAGGTAGACCACGCTCTTAGGTGATTCACATTCGTGATTGGATTGGAAGATCTTGTGGATTACCATCAGCGCAAGTTCAACCGTCACGCTACAAAGGTATGATACTTTTATTATATGTTAATTAATCAAGGGTTAAGGTTCATCTTTAAAAAGGAAAAATTTTAAATTATACTAAACCTATTTTAGTCTCGCTTTTGCTGCGTGCACGTGTTTTTCCCTACATGAAAATGCTCCAAGTTTTAATTATGGAAAAATTATGATATAATAATATATAGATGATAATATTAGCTTGATTAATCCTATTATTTTAATAATATTAATTAATTAATTAATATCTTTCCTATTTTATTACCCATGATTGTAGGATACAAAATCAATCTCTTTTCCTTCCATGATTTTAATTTCCAATCAAAAAATAATAATAATAAATAATTTTCTATTATTTCATACATTATTGTCTAGTCTAATATACATTATTATTTAATATATTTTCACGGTAAAAAGCTAAGTAAATATTGGAGGCTTACTATCTTATTCTACGCTACTCATTGTATCTTGATACAATTTTTTAAGTTTTACTCTACATTGTTTGTTAATTACAGGAAAAAAATAATAATATTTGGTCATAGATGATTTTCGAGATATAAAAGAGCGATAAATTACATTTTAATTCTCAAAATTATATATATTTTTTGTGACACTACCTTAAATATTAATATATTTGTCATGCGTGACATTGAATATTAATTTTTGTGTTAGGCCCCCTAAAACCAAATTCCTGGTTTCGCCCCTGCAAATAGCAATCTAGGTTCTATATATTTAAACATATATAGAACTCTCTCTTGTTGCCTTGGACTACTATCTTCTCTTTGTAATTGAATACTCGCCATTTTCACTCACTCTCTCTCATTCTCTTCTCTCCACTGTTTCTAAGAAGAAGATCAACTTAAGCAGAAGAAGAAGATCGTTGGCGAAGAAGAAGACCATATCGACGGCGAAAAAGAAAAGTAGATTGACGAAGAAGAAGACCAGATCGACGGCGGAAAAAGAGCAGATCGGCGGTGATGAGAATCAAGAAGCATCACCAAAGGATCCGTTGCATGTTCCAGTTGTGCCAATTACAAGGGCCAAGAGGATCAAAGAAGCACTTAATGGGCTGATTCTGAATTGTTGAAGTACTCCAAGTTGGGCCCACATGAAGACGAAGGCTTAGTGAACGTCATCAAGACAACTGATTGAGTTGGATAAGAGACTTGCGCCTGTGGTGAGCATATTTCAGTATGGTTGGAGGAGTCCCAGATGGGCGTGTGGTACAAGCTAGGGCATGTGGTGAGCATATTTCCGTATGGTTAGAGGAGTCCCAGTTATAACATATTTCCTATTTTTAATTATTTCCCAAATAAATAGCTGATTTGTTTCCTAAACAAAGTCAACTAGTTGCTAGTTTTATTATTTTTTACTTTCCTAATTGTAAGACAATTAAATTACAAAATAGTTTATTTCCTTTAGTATGTTAGGCGTGTAGCCTTGCTTTTCTTTTCTAGGGTTTACATATTTTTAGTATATAAGGGACGCATAGATGTATTATTATTCAGATTTTGAATGAAAATTAATATTGAGAGCGTTTCCTCTTGAGTTCTTTAAACCCTGACTTATCACTCACAATCCTTTTCTCGTTCTTGAATGTGGCGTCTACAACTTTTCTGATACCGTTGGTTCTTATCTCTTTATAGATAATGGGTCACGTCCCTTAAATTGTTCTTCGTTATAAACTTGAATTAGAAAACGATCCTTCGTTACCATATATTGGTTCCGGGTCTCATTGCTTTTGGTGAGGTTCATATCAGGCGGGAAGAAGATAAGCAAATCGATGGGCCAATTGACGGCGAAAAAGAAGAGCAGATCGACGGGAAGAAGATGAGCAAATCGATGGGCCTATCTGCATTTGAATGAAGAAGAAGAAGAAAGAAGAATGGTCAAAAGAAGAAAGAAGAAGAAAGAAGAAGAAGAAAAAAATGGTTGAATGTAGAAGGAGTATTTAAAAAAAATAAATGGAAAACATGTTATTTGTGTTTTTTAAAATTTTCACTTTTAACATTGGTTTTGTTTTTCATTTTGTTTTTATTTTTTGAAAACAAAATGGAAAACAATAAACGAACGCGAATTCGAAATCGTTTTTGAAAAACAAAAACAAAAACAAAAACACCTATTTTTGATGCTACTGGACAGGCCCTAAAAGTCTACTACCGGATAACCCCTAAGCTTCTCTTGATTTCACCTTTTTAGGGTTTGTTTTCTTGTACTTGGTTTTCACGATCGAAATCTCAAATTCAAGATTCATATATTGAAAGTTTTTTTGAACAATATTGTATGTTTTTTAAATGTAGAATTGTATATATATATATATCGTTAGGGGTATCGGTAAACAGTACGTTTTTCAATTGTCAAAAACTTATCTATACCTTTTTTTTCTTCTAGTGCCATGACCCTACTAATAGCACGTGTTGTTGACATTTCGACTTCTTATATTAAATCTATTCTATATCTATTCACTGAGGGTAAGATGAAAGAGATACGAATCCTTAAGGAGATCTACACTTTGGAAGACTAACATGAGAAGGTGATGATTTTTTTTTTTTTTTTTTTTTTAATTTTGTTATTTCACACTTTTCCCTCTTTCTTAATTTATTAACATTGATGTTGGGGCTTGGTTTTCTGAGTTGATGATAATGACCGAAAATATCTCTTCTTTATTTTAATTTTTTAGTTGAATGTAATGACTATTTCTTTGTTCTCCTTTTTAATTATTTTATCCCCATAAGCAGTTTGGGCACTTTTGTTGAGGGGAAAAGGATGATTTATGTTCCCTTGTAGAGTTGTATATTCTGAAGTTTCTATAGACTAGGTTCAGCATAATGTGCTTGTTTTATACTTTTATGCTTATATATCAAACTTATAGAATATAATTTACACTTGTGCTAAGTTTTGCCAATATTGTTGCATTTTTCCTTGATTGTATTTTGGAGACATTAATTTGTTTTCACTAATTTTTTTTTCTTCATGTCTTCGTTTATGTAGGCTTCTTTTGCAAAATCTAAAGATTCTTTAGCTACCTGACAATTGACAGTGGATCATTGACTTCTAATATTTCACAATTAATACCTCAAAAGTTTCAAGTTTGTGGTTATGCACTTGGAAGTTATAGTGTGTGACCTAACACTTATGTTAACTTAGACTGATCGGGTTTACATATGTTATTTAGTGGAAGTTATAGTGTGTGACCTAACACTTATGTTAACTTAGACCGGTCGGGTTTACATATGTTATTTAGTGGTAAATTATGAAAGATGTTGGATTACTTTTGTAACAATACGATATTAGGTTAGTTTTTTTTGGATATTTTGAAATGGAATGATTATTTATAGAATGCAATATCATTCAATGAGTGACATGTTTTATTTGGTTATATTTTTATTTTCTTTTTTTGATATAATTTAAATTTATATTAAATTTTGACAATTGATTAAATTGTCACTAAGGGGTCATTTGTTTTTTTTATCTGAAGACTGAACAGCCTTGAATTTTTCTGAAGACTAAATAGGGACTGAAATCTAAACTTGAATGACATGTTTGTTTTTTTTTTTTTCCTCACATCTAAATGTATTGTCAACACGTTTGTTTTTTAAAAGTAAAATTGTTTGAAAATAAGTAATTTTACATTTATATCCATGTTAAACAATTATACATATAATATGGTATAAAAACAATCCAAAAATAATAATTATATAGAACACATATGAGCATGATCTTCTTCTTCGATTACAAACAAACTTCATTTTTACTAAGAAAAGAATTTATTTATTTATTTTTTTGCAGCAGGAAAACTCACACAAAACTCTCTAAAAAAATAATATATAAATACATCACCCTAATATCATAATAAAGTATTGATATTAAACGTCAATATGAGAAGTGATTAGGGTTCTTTTTTATTTTTAAAGCTATTTAAAATAATTAATATATTAAAATAAAGATTTCTATACCACATATAATTATGATGAAATTGGAAATATGTTATATATGGGGGATAATATCGGAAGAAAAGATTTTGGATTGCATTTAATGCAATTCAGTGATTTGCAATTAAGTGAAAAGTCGGGATTTTTTACTTTTTATTTTAAGTTGTTTTTTTTGATATTTTTAAGTTGTTTGACCAATTAAAAAAACAAACAAAACAACTTAATAATTATTATTCAGATCCATTAAGTTTTAAGTGGAAAGAACAAACGACCCCTAAGTTCCATATAGTGACATAATATTCATATCATTAACTATCACTAAGTCTAAGTATAGTGACAATTTTTAGATGGTTAACTTAATTGTCACTAAGTTTATTTGTAGTGACATAATTTTCAGATGATCTGTCACTAGATTTGTGAATAGTGACATTTTTTAAACAATAAATTGACAAAGAATGTGTATAGTGACAAAATCTTCAAACAATTAATTATCACTGAATACAAATTTAGTGATACAAATTTTATTTTATTACTAATTAAGGTCTAATGATAATGTGTCACTAAAAGTTATAATTTATGACAAGTATCAAAAAACTGCCATAAATACTTTTAATTAGTGACGAGGGCAAAAGTGACCAATTATTAATGACACTTTTTATTTTGTCACAATATTGAAATTGTGACTATTTCTTCACTTGTAATGACAAATAATTTTTATTACTATAGGTCAATTTTCTTGTAGTGGCCAACCGACTAGCAAGAAATAATGCTAGTTAAGAGAACAAGCAAAGTACATAGGGAGTTGTATTGTTATTCTGTTTTGCTTTTGTTGTTTTTTCTGCCCTCTATTGGGTTGTATTGTTATTCTGTTTTGCTTTTGTTGTTTTTTCCGCTGTTTTTCTTGCTGCTAAAAAAAAAAAGTACATAGGGAGTTGCATGATTTCATGATTTCAAGACCACTGTGTCATTTAAATCTCTAAGAACATGATAAACGCACGCTAATCCATTGTTAAATATATCTTGCATTCCAATCTAAGATTCACAGCAAGGTTTTACTAGAGCATCTCTAGGTATCTCCCTTGGAGACCCCCTGTTTAAAGGTAAATGTTATAAGGGTTGAGACAGAATAATAATAATAATACTGACACTAACTTTGAGAATCAAAATGGAACCTGACTCTGTTTTGTATCTCAAAAATCATCTATAATCAAATTTTTGTACAGTTTCCATTTTAATATACATAATCAAATATTTTGTGAGAAAATGATCTTTCATCTTATTACTTAGAAGAAATATCTCTTTCGATATTTAAAAAATAATTATTTATATACTTATAATTTAACTTTATAAACATGTCAAACCAAATTAACTTATAAATATTTTTGAACAAATTTAAATAATAAACGAGTAAAATAAACTTATCAAAACCATAGTATCAGGTAACAACCTAACCAAATAATAAATATATAATATCACAAGCTTGAAAAATAAATTAAAACATTTATTAATTTATAATCTCTAACCTAAAATCTTGGAAGTTGTTAAAAATAATCTTAACGTTCAAATCAAAAAATTACGAGTAAACAAACTATGTAGAGTAAACAATAAGAACCACCTCAAAACAAGATGGACATTGCATAATAAAATAGTAAAGAAAGTCTTAATTTGTTCTAGTGAGTACCTAATAAAAATAAAAACACATACATATATGGATGGTTTTAGCTACTATACAGTTCATGTATAGTTGTGAGGGAAGTTATTTCTTTTTAGTTTTAATTTATTATAAATCATAAAATCTTTGATTTTTATAGACATTTGGATTGAAATTCAATTATTGAAAATTAACCATGTAACTATACAGTAACTGTGTAGTAGTTGAACCTGCATACAGATTAGATTAGGAAATAATGTATAAAATAATAAGAAATTAAAATACTAAAAGTGATTGATTTTGTCTTGGAAAAAAAAATATGGGTTATTATATTTTTAGTCCCTGACGTTTGCGTTAATCTGGGTTTAGTCCATGATTTTCTGACTTTACTAACTGCAGTCCTTCCGTTAGGGTTTCGGTTAAAACAAATAGACTGACATTGTCAAAGGGTACAATGACCAAAATACCCTTAATGAAGGTTTCTGATGAAGGGCAGTCTGGTAATTTTGTATTTAATTAAATAAAAAAAATGAAAAAACAAAAACTAATTAAAATTAAAATTAAAATATATAAAAAACTAATTAAAAATAATAATAATATAACTTAAAAAAAAAAATCATCATCTCCCACAGGCCACATCCATATCTTCTTCTTCATTCATCTCCAACAAATCGAGATCCCGGCATCAACTTCATCACTTTCTAGTTGAACAAGTACATCATCAATTGATGATATTCACACTCAAAAAATTTCAAATCCTCCAAAACCTAGAAATCTGGAAAAAAATTCCCCAAATCAAACCTAGATCTAGAACCAAAACACCACACCACCACATTAAAACCAATAAAATCATCCAAACACCCATTAAAACCCAGAAAATCAACTCCAAACCATCACCATTGTCAACTGGAAAAACATCTGTCTTCGCCTCTCCACCACCATTGTCAACTCCAAACCATCACAGTCAACGCCAAACAACCACCACCACCATTTCCAACTCCAAACACCCACCACCACCGTTGTCAACTCCAAACCACTACCACTGCCATCGTCAACTCCAAACACCACCGTAAACCCAGCAATCGAACCACATAACTGTAGGGAAAAATAATAACAAAAGTGGTAAACGCAGCGGAAGCGATACTAAAAAACGATTTAGTGACTTTTAAAAAATTTTCCTTTATGAACCTTAAACCCTTTTAATCAATAAACATGCATATACATTAACAAAAGTAAATTACCTTTTGTCGCGTGATCCGATTGACTTACGTCGATGGTAATCCGCAAGACCTTCAATCCGAGCACGAACGTGGATCACCTAGGAGCGTAGTCTCCCTTTTCTTTGAATTGCAAACCTGTGAATGGACCAAACAAAAACTTTCTTTTCTTTGTTAGTCACAAAACAATCAAAAGAATGTCAAAAATTATTCCGGTCACTTTTGAGTTCTCAATCTAATGATCGAAACTCGCGTGAACCTAGATCGATATCGTATACACAAGCTTATTGATGATTAAGCAATAGTATACTATCAAAGAATAATCTCACACTCCTTTTTGTCTTTTTAGAATAAAAACTCTCTTGGAATTAAGAAGAAGAAGAAATAAATAAAAACTCAAGCACCAAGCATTGTAGTGGCCGAATTCTATAAGTATGCTTATATAGGTGGCCAAAATTTCTTCCTTCTTTCCTTATAGGGTGGCCGAATTCTCTATGTGTTTTTGCCTAGGGTTGCCGCAATTTTCCTCTACAAAAGAGGAGTTGTATTGCACCCAAAAAACACATGTCTTTTAAGACTTCAAACCCTAATCCAACTCTTTTATTTTTATTCTTTTATTTTGACTAAATAAAAAGACTCCTTATTTGATTAAATAAATAAAACTAATTTATTTATTTACTTATCAAACAAGTCTTTTACTTTTAGGAAAGATTTGTTTCTTTAATTAAACAATTAATCAATAAATTAATTAATTCTTATTTAATTAAAACAAATGAAACAAAATAATATTTTTAGGTTAAAACATTAACCTAGCCGCCCCACTTATATAAGATTGTGCCTAATATTATTTTCCTATTTCATTTAATCCATTGGACTTTAAATAAAAAAGCCCACATGTGAACCAGACCCATTCTTACTAAAAGAAACAAGCCCACATGTCTTTCATTAATATATTAATATAATTGAGCAGCCCATTACTTAAATAATGTGCAAATTATATTCTTAATATATTAAATGCAATTCTAGATGGACCCTTAAATTGGTCCGGTAGAATATATCAAGTGATCCATGCAAGTCCGTGTGGATTGGGGATCTTGGCGGGCCATCTAAATTTAAGCTTCAATAGACATAACCTAATCACAATCAACAAATGATTCACTTAGGTCGAATCCATTAATTTTAACTCATTCCACTAAAGAGCTAAAACTGAACTCTTAAATAAAGATAGAAAAGGAAGATGCTCCTCATTCATACCCTAGACAATCATATTGGAGATAGTGTATCCTCGTGATTGATATCAGTAATCGCCAAGAGTTCATAGACCGCCTATAACTCTCCAAGTTACCATATTTACTCATATGACCACATTTTGAACTTGGATATTTTGACTTGTCCAGAAGCCATGTTTTCAATAGACACTATCGAAAACTCAACGTTGAGATTTAATATCCAATTACCTCAAAACATCCATATGATAATATTATACTCTCATTTTATTAAATGGAGCCACGATGTCCATATCTATAAATGAAGTCCTCTATCGATTAACAAATGAATATCACCAAACTATCGAGGATAGACTATGCGATATAATCGTACTCATTGATAACTCAAATGATATCACTTGCAACCATAAGTCCATCATTTATCTCAGGATTAAGATACACTCTCCGATTGTCCTGATAATGAAAAGACTATTATCTACTGACGGTTCTAGATAAAGCTTTTCATTGTGATCCAGTTCAATGCACCCAGTGCACTAGATCCTTTTGCTCGAAGACACTCCGATGATTTTAGACTCATCATATCTCATTTGATCCCACTCAAATGCTAGCAAAAGAATTCTACAACTTTAACAAAATAAAGGTGCCCAACCTTTAACTTAAGTTGTGAACATTATTCAAGACTAACTAAAGAATTGTGTCTACCACATATATCCAGATGTACGAACAATTCTTCTTTTCCCATAGTCTTTAAACCTTATGATTATTTACTTTGACAATTATAATATAAACTATAAATGCTATACGATTTGTTAAACCAGAAATCACTTTATTAATATGAAAAAGATTGTTAATTACAACATTACACTCTTGCTATTGAGCATAATCCTAACAATCTCCCACTTGCGCTATAGCAAATGTGTCATATCTCTCAAGCCCATATTCTCTAGATGCCCATCGAAACTCTTCTGAGGTAGAGCCTTTGTGAAGGGATCTGCTAGATTTTCTGCTGACGCGATTTTGGTAATCGTCACGTCACCTCTTTGAACAATCTCCCTTAAAAGATGATACTTTCTTTCAATGTGTTTACCTCTCTTGTGACTTCTTGGTTCTTTCGAATTAGCCACTGCTCCACTGTTGTCACAGTAGATAGTGATCTGCTTATTCGCACTAGGAACCACTTCTAAGTCAATCAAGAATTGGCGGAGCCAAACAGCCTCTTTGGCAGCTTCGCATGCAGCAACATACTCAGCTTCCATGGTGGAATCAGCAATACAAGATTGCTTGATACTCCTCCATATAACTGCTCCTCCTCCAATAGTAAACACAGCCCCTGATGTGGATTTTCTGGAGTCAGAATCTGATTGGAAATCAGAATCTGTATACCCAACGGGAACCAAATCCCCTCCAGAGTATACAAGCATATTATCTCTCGTTCTCTTGAGATACTTGAAAATATGCTTGACTGCCGTCCAGTGATCAGGACCAGGTTTCGATTGAAACCTGCTAACTATGCCAACAGCAAAACAAATATCTGGTCTAGTACAGAGCATTGCATACATGAGACTTCCAACTGCCGAGGCATATGGAACTCTACTCATGAATTGCTCTTCATGCTCATTCTTAGGAACTTGTTCCTTAGAAAGCTTGATTCCATGTCTGAAAGGTAACATACCTTTCTTGGAATCCTGCATGGAAAACCTAGACAAGATTTTGTCTATGTATGAAGCTTGGGATAATGCAATCGTTCTATTCTTTCTATCCCTTATTACTTGGATACCTAGAATAAAACTTGCTTCTCCTAAGTCCTTCATATCAAATTGTTTTGCTAACCATTCTTTTACTGATGTCAATACACCTACATCGTTTCCAATGAGTAGTATATCATCAACATAAAGAATCAGGAAAACCAACTTGTCGCCTTTAATCCTTTTGTATACACAAGGTTCGTCAGGATTCTGAATAAATCCAAAACCTTTGACAGCTTGATCAAACCTTATGTTCCAGGATCTGGATGCTTGCTTTAATCCATATATGGATTTCTGCAACTTGCATACCTTATCCACTTGGCCCTTTTCAATGAATCCCTCTGGTTGCATCATGTAGATGCTTTCGTCAAGACTTCCATTTAGGAAAGCTGTCTTGACGTCCATTTGCCAAATCTCTAGATCTAAAGATGCTGCAATGGATAAGAGTATCCTAATGGATTTAAGCATGGCCACAGGAGAGAAGGTTTCCTCGTAATCGATACCTTCTTTCTGTGTATACCCTTTAGCTACCAATCTAGCTTTAAAGGTTTCCACCTTTCCATCCATACCTCTTTTCCTCTTGTATACCCACTTGCACCCAATGGGTTTTATCCCTTTAGGCAAGTCTACAAGGGACCAGACTTTGTTATCGAACATAGATTCAATCTCGGATTGCATTGCCTTTTGCCAATGGCGACTATCAACATCCTCCATAGCTTCCTTGTACGTGTATAGGGATCATCGTCGTCCGGGAGATTCTCCACTGATTCTCCCAGACCGATGTATCTTTCGGGTTGTGTCTAACCCTCCCACTACGACGAGGAATGGTAGGTTGTTGATCTTGTGTTGGATCGGAACTTACAATTGGGTTAGGTTGTGTAACCTCTCGTGGAATTGTATCTCCTGACATCTCATTCAGGACAATTCTACTTCTAGGCACAAAATCATTCATATAGTCCTTTTCCAGAAATTTAGCATTTGTCGAAACAAATACTTTAAGATCTGAAGGACTATAGAAATAATATCCTTTAGTTTCTTTTGGATACCCTACAAATATACATGTTTCTGAACGGGACTCCATCTTTTCTGTCTTTCCTTTTAACACATGCGCAGGACAACCAAATATCCTTAAGTGTTGTAAACTAGGCTTGCGCCCAGTCCACAACTCATGCGGTGTTTTAGGAACAGACTTAGATGGTACATCGTTTAGAATGTATATAGCAGTTTGTAAAGCATATCCCCAAAAAGAAATAGGAAGCGTTGAATAACTCAACATAGACCTAACCATATCCAAAAGAGTTCTATTTCTCCTTTCTGCTACCCCATTTGTTGAGGTGTACCTGGTGCAGAAAACTGAGAAACTATCCCATTATCAATAAGATATTGCTGAAACTCACCAGATAGATATTCTCCACCACGATCAGATCTCAAGATTTTTATGTGTTTCTCAAGCTGATTTTCCACTTCAGCTTTGAATGCTTTGAACATGTCAAAAGCATCCGACTTATGTCTCATGAGATACACATAACCAATCTCGAGTAATCATCCGTGAAGGTGATGAAGTACTCATATCCACCTCTAGCTTGAATGCTCATAGGTCCACATACATCAGTGTGTATCAATCCTAAACATTCAGTGGCTCTTGCACCTTTGGCAGAGAACGTCCTTTTGGTCATTTTACCTTCCAAACAAGATTCACAAGTTGGTAGATCATCAACCTTTAAGTCACTCAAAGGTCCGTCACATACCAATCTTTTAATCCTATTAAGGTTAATATGTCCTAAGCGTAAATGCCAAAGGTAGGTTTCATCTGTTGATAATTTTACTCTTTTATGATTAGGTTCCGTTATTTCTGTGTCTAACGAGTGAGAGATATTTCTATGCAAAAAGTATAGACCGTTTTCCAATGTACCTTTGCAAATAATTTTGTCATTCTTACTAATAATAAAAACTTTATTAAAAGTAACCGAATATCCAAATTTATTCAAACAAGAAACTGAAATTAAATTCCTCTTGAATTGAGGTACATAATAAACGTCTATTAAATCTAAATGCCTTCTAGAATCCAAATAAACTCTAATATCTCCCACTGCACTTGCAGACACTAACGTTCCGTTGCCCAAGCGCAAATTGATTTCATTCTTACTCAGCTTTCTCCTTTCTTGAAACCCCTGCAAGGAATAACAAACATGATTAGTGGCTCCTGAGTCTATGATCCAAGAATCTGTAGAATCAGCCAAAAAACATGTTTCAAGATAATTCAAATTACCTTCTTCCTTCTTGTTCTGGGACTTTGGGCAATTTCTCTTCCAATGTCCCTTTTCACCACAAAGGAAGCATTTCCCTTTGATCTTGGTTACTTTCTTGGTCTCCTTCTTGATAGGCCCAAGTTGCTTTTTCTTCTGTTGTTTCTTGACCTTTTGACGGGCCTTAACAGTAGCAACTTTACCAACCATATGAATCTCTTGACCTTTGCCTTTCACAAGGATCTTTTCAGCACTTTGAACATCTTGCATCAGGCCTTGTAAGGTGTATTCCTTTTTGTTCAAAGTGTAGTCCAATTTGAACTGATCAAAGGAATCTGACAATGAATTGACAACCATATCAATCTTTGTCTCACCATCTATCTCAGCGCCATGCAGTTCAGCAATGTTGAGATGTGCTATGACTTTCATCATGTGATCTTTCACAGCCTGTCCAGGTTTCATCCTAAGATTCATAAAAGCAGTCACTGCCTCTCTCTTAGTCGTCCTAGACTTCATAGCAAACATCTCCTCTAGAGACATCATTATATCAGCAGCGGACTCCATTCCTTCATGCTGCTGTTGCAACACGTCGGAGATAGTGGCCATAATGTAACATTTTGCCATATCATCTGAAGTCTTCCACTGCTCATACTCATCTCTATACATTATGCTAGATTCATTATTAGGAGCAGGTGGTTTAGGAGTAGTTAGAACAAACTTATGTTTTTCACTTTGCAGCAACAACCCAATTTTCCTTTTCCATGTGACATAATTATCTCCAGTTAAAGTGTTATCTTTCAGGATGTTCATAAGTGATGGGGTCATGATTTCTGAATAAAACAAAACATATATAAGTATATAATCATGATAAAGCACTTTTAAATATTTATCTTGAATTAAATAAATAACTCAATCATAAAATTCAACGGTGATCTAACACCCATAAATGTTACGCCTCCTTTGGGAGTTCGCACCATTTACTAGTTAGACTAGGTCCCACCTAATTGTTAACATAACAACCAGCGTTTTCAATTTTAGCCTTGCAATTTTACTGACAAGAACTCTTGGGAGGATATCAATAAAATTACATTGAGTGTGTTACCAAGATATCGACCCTCAATTTTCTCTCACGAAAATCCCTCCTTGGGGAGTAGATCTCGTTTGAGTCCATTGTCTAGTCTATCCTTGTAAGGAAGTATGTTGCTAAATTCCATTCATGGACGCCCCTTGGGGGGATTACCAATAAATAATAAAGCTCAACTAACCTTGGAGGCCATAGGTGTTACAAAAACACCTTCTCCCACTCAATTATTTAAGGCGTGTGATTAAATCCCATAGAATGATTTACCGAGTTATCTAGATGCCAATTTAGATACCTAAATCATTCAATGCATGTTCACACCAAAAGAGATATATGCGTGGCACTCCTATTCTATATGTCATGTTATCATACAATAACAAATATTGTAATATTTAAGCATAAATTAAATAGCAACAATTTTGGCCCATCCTAGAAAAACAAGTAAATTACAATTGTCAGGAATACAAGATCTTCAGGTGGCCCATCAACCATACGCTCATCCTTCGGCCCAAACCCCATGGGCGTGCACGACCCACAACCCCACAAAGGGGCTGCCATGCGCAGCCCATAAGGCCTTCAAGGCTGCCGTGCGCAGCCCACCTTGCAATGGGCTTGCCATGCGCAGCCCAATCAACTCCTAGGGTGCGCACGGTGCTCGTTCATGGTTCCGGTTGCTTCGTTTTGCTTCGTGTCTTCGAATCTTCAAGACCTAAATATATTACGGCAGTATAAAATAATAAATACTGCAGTATTATTATTATTTTTTTTATTCACTACAGTACTTTTACATATAAAATACTGCACTAAAACTTAAAAAAAAACTGCTGCAGTAAACTAAAAAAAATTCTGCACATATTAAAAAAAATAAAACCTAACAACTACCAAGAAGGAATTATGGCGATAATAGACCACCCTTCTTGTTACAACTCCGAAACAAAAATTACATTGAAAATCTAGGGCCAAAATCGAGCAATAACAAACCACATAAAACATATATAAATCCATACATCACATGTAATTATATATTTGAATACCTAGAGTGCCATCTCTTTCTAAACATGCATAATCACAATAAAAAGAAATAGATCCACGTATATATACGTTAATTAATTAAAAAGGGTTCAACCTAGGCTCTGATACCAATTGTAGGGAAAAATAATAACAAAAGTGGTAAACGCAGCGGAAGCGATACTAAAAAACGATTTAGTGACTTTTAAAATTTTTTTCCTTTATGAACCTTAAACCCTTTTAATCAATAAACATGCATATACATTAACAAAAGTAAATTACCTTTTGTCGCGTGATCCGATTGACTTACGTCGATGGTAATCCGCAAGACCTTCAATCCGAGCACGAACGTGGATCACCTAGGAGCGTGGTCTCCCTTTTCTTTGAATTGCAAACCTGTGAATGGACCAAACAAAACTTTCTTTTCTTTGTTAGTCACAAAACAATCAAAAGAATGTCAAAAATTATTCCGGTCACTTTTGAGTTCTCAATCTAATGATCGAAACTCGCGTGAACCTAGATCGATATCGTATACACAAGCTTATTGATGATTAAGCAATAGTATACTATCAAAGAATAATCTCACACTCCTTTTTGTCTTTTTAGAATAAAAACTCTCTTGGAATTAAGAAGAAGAAGAAATAAATAAAAACTCAAGCACCAAGCATTGTAGTGGCCGAATTCTATAAGTATGCTTATATAGGTGGCCAAAATTTCTTCCTTCTTTCCTTATAGGGTGGCCGAATTCTCTATGTGTTTTTGCCTAGGGTTGCCGCAATTTTCCTCTACAAAAGAGGAGTTGTATTGCACCCAAAAAACACATGTCTTTTAAGACTTCAAACCCTAATCCAACTCTTTTATTTTTATTCTTTTATTTTGACTAAATAAAAAGACTCCTTATTTGATTAAATAAATAAAACTAATTTATTTATTTACTTATCAAACAAGTCTTTTACTTTTAGAAAAGATTTGTTTCTTTAATTAAACAATTAATCAATAAATTAATTAATTCTTATTTAATTAAAACAAATAAAACAAAATAATATTTTTAGGTTAAAACATTAACCTAGCCGCCCCACTTATATAAGATTGGGCCTAATATTATTTTCCTATTTCATTTAATCCATTGGACTTTAAATAAAAAAGCCCACATGTGAACCAGACCCATTCTTACTAAAAGAAACAAGCCCACATGTCTTTCATTAATATATTAATATAATTGAGCAGCCCATTACTTAAATAATGTGCAAATTATATTCTTAATATATTAAATGCAATTCTAGATGGACCCTTAAATTGGTCCGGTAGAATATATCAAGTGATCCATGCAAGTCCGTGTGGATTGGGGATCTTGGCGGGCCATCTAAATTTAAGATTCAATAAACATAACCTAATCACAATACCTAATCACAATCAACAAATGATTCACTTAGGTCCGATCCATTAATTTTAACTCATTCCACTAAAGAGCTAAAACTGAACTCTTAAATAAAGATAGAAAAGGAAGATGCTCCTCATTCATACCCTAGACAATCATATTGGAGATAGTGTATCCTCGTGATTGATATCAGTAATCGCCAAGAGTTCATAGACCGCCTATAACTCTCCAAGTTACCATATTTACTCATATGACCACATTTTGAACTTGGATATTTTGACTTGTCCAGAAGCCATGTTTTCAATAGACACTATCGAAAACTCAACGTTGAGATTTAATATCCAATTACCTCAAAACATCCATATGATAATATTATACTCTCATTTTATTAAATGGAGCCACGATGTCCATATCTATAAATGAAGTCCTCTATCGATTAACAAATGAATATCACCAAACTATCGAGGATAGACTATGCGATATAATCGTACTCATTGATAACTCAAATGATATCACTTGCAACCATAAGTCCATCATTTATCTCAGGATTAAGATACACTCTCCGATTGTCCTGATAATGAAAAGACTATTATCTACTGACGGTTCTAGATAAAGCTTTTCATTGTGATCCAGTTCAATGCACCCAGTGCACTAGATCCTTTTGCTCGAAGACACTCCGATGATTTTAGACTCATCATATCTCATTTGATCCCACTCAAATGCTAGCAAAAGAATTCTACAACTTTAACAAGATAAAGGTGCCCAACCTTTAACTTAAGTTGTGAACATTATTCAAGACTAACTAAAGAATTGTGTCTACCACATACATATCCAGATGTACGAACAATTCTTCTTTTCCCATAGTCTTTAGACCTTATGATTATTTACTTTGACAATTATAATATAAACTATAATGCTATACGATTTGTTAAACCAGAAATCACTTTATTAATATGAAAAAGATTGTTAATTACAACATTACACTCTTGCTATTGAGCATAATCCTAACAATAACCACCACCATTGCCATTTTCTTCTCAAATGCTCACCGGCGGCCAAACAATCACCACACCATTTCCAACTCCAAACACCTACCACCACCGTTGTCAACTCCAAACTGCCACCACTGTATCGATCGAAGCTCGATATACTTGGAAACCATTTCGATCCACACCAAAAACCACTCCACGCCTCCACGGCAGCCGAATCATACCCAAGGGTTTAGAGATCGCGAGAGAGGGTTTTAGAGAGAGAGATTCACAAATCAGAGAGAGAGAAGAACACAATCTCATTATGTTTTTTCAATTTTTTTGTTTCTTTAATTGTGATGTTGTTGATGATTGAAGAGGAGAAGATGGAGAAATGGGAGAGAGAGAGAGATCGTTAAGGGAGTTGAGAGACAGAGAGAGAGAGAGAGCATTGGAGAGAATGAGAGATTAGGGTTGATTGTATTATTTAATTTATTAATATAAATGGATTTAATATATATATTTTTTAAATTATGATGATGATAATGATGAATAATAATGATGAATGTGGGTTTTTGGTGGGTTTGAGTGTGGGATGAAAATGTATTGATCTGGATCCATCATCCATGAAGAAGTCTGGTGTTAGGTGTTGGGTGTTGACTTGTGGTGTTGTTGATCTGGGATGGTGATGATGGTGGATCTGGGTTGTTTGATTTTGCTGTGTTAAGAAAATGAATTTGTTTTTTTATCTTTGGTGGAGATCCAGATTGGATCTCCACAATTTGAATTTAATTTAATTTTTTATTTTTTATTATTGAATTTAATTAAATCTATTAATTTTTTTATTATTTAATTTAATTAAATTTATTAATTTAAATGGATTTAATATATACATATTTTAAATTATTTTTTAATATATATTTTTAAATTATTTTTAATTAGTTTTTATATATTTTAACTTTTAAATTTAATTCATTTAATAATAATTGTTATTATTGTTATTATAATTAGTTTTTTTATATATATATTTTAATTTTAAATT
Organism: Acer saccharum; assembly: GCA_030490815.1. NCBI lineage: Eukaryota > Viridiplantae > Streptophyta > Magnoliopsida > Sapindales > Sapindaceae > Acer > Acer saccharum. The sequence goes on from CM059869.1 coordinate 14,551,992, forward strand.
TAATTTGTTTTTTTCATTTTTATTTAATAGGAGGGCATAAGGGTCATTCCAGTCAGGTTTCTAGAAGGTTTTATGGAATTTCCCATAATGCCCTTGTTGACCTAACGGAAGTCAACGAATTCCTAACGGATTTGGACGGTAGGGACTCGATTTGGTATTGTCAAATAACCACTGGACTAAAGTTAGTAAAGTTAGAAAATTGTGGATTAAACCCAGATTAATGCAAACGTCAAGGACTAAAAATATAATAACCAAAAAAATATAGAAGAATTTTATATTATTAAAAAAATGGAGGGCCCACGTTGCAATTATCATTTTCATGCAACAGTATTGTACTATTGCATAATTAAATTTTTGTTGAATTTTCATTGGGGTCATGGCCCCTATGGGGCCCACTTTGCCTTCGCCTTTGGTTATAAGGGGATATTAAGAGAGTTTGTGTTCCATTGATACCCCTTTAGAGTGGTGCTATTAGCACATCCACTACTGAATTATTTATACCCCACTTTTTAAATTATTTGGTATTATTTTTTTTTCCCCTTTTATCAAATCACTTAAAGAGACATACAATTTTTATTAAAAAAATCATGTACAAAGTAAAACTAATAAAACCCCAATTTCCTTATTTTAAAACCCTAATGACGTAGGTTATTTCAAATCACTGAAGGTTTACCATTTTTGTTTATATTTTCTTTCAGATCTCGATCTTATGTTTCCCATGTTTAGTATTTATTGATTTTATTGTTTCACATGTTTGTTTTGTTTTTCTTTTCTTTTCAAATTTCAGATCCATGTTTGCTATTGTTTTTTTCTCTTTGGTTTATTTTCTTTCAGATCTTCCAGGCATTCTATGATTTGTATCAATTCTTTTGTAGATTTTATTATCTTCCAAAGTTAGTTTGATGTTATTTACAAAAAAAATAATAAATAATAAATAAAATAAAATAAAATAAAAATCACACCGAGAATCGCAATAAAAAAAACGTAATTTCTAACGAAATGAAACCACACCAAAATCCTAACTTAATCGCTCAAAAAAATCATCAGATGATCAATATCTCATTTACAATCTACAACCAACAATCCAATCGACTACAGAAAATTTTTTTGCATCTTATAAGGATGGTTTCACCATGAAATAAGAAGAAAAAACAAGTCCTACGAATGGATGTGAGAAAAGTGTATATAAAGATCAGTGATAAAGTGTATTTTTATTTTTACTTTTTTGAAAAAAAAAAAATAGGGTGTATTAAGTTTGAAAAATATGTAAAAGGGTAATTCTGGAAATAAATCAAAAATATTAATAAAACCATTTAATTTTATATAATTAAATCAAAATTTAAAAAGTGCCAATAGCACCACCCCCTTAAATGACTATTTATAATTTTTTATTATTATTTTATGTGTGGCCCACTTATTTTTTTTTTTATTATTTTATATACTCATGACCTATATTTCTCATTTATATGTGGAGCTCATATAATTAAAGAAGTAAGCTCCATCAGATTCGAATTAAAGGAGTTGTTAAAGGATCTCTTAGAGTTGTAAAAATACAACTCCTCCCTTAATTAAACTAATGGGCTTAAATAAGGGATCCCTTGGAGATGTTCTTAGTCACTTTAATTAACGTATATCACTATATTGAAATGCATTTGATAATAATATTTATGTTTTCAAATTTATAAAACTCTAAGAAAATGACTTGTGTATAACTTTATCATTCTTTAAACTTGACTTGACTTTAACTAAGTTTTCGGATTTTCCATAAAACTCTTAACCAAAGGCCACTTTTCTCTATAAGTTTTGTAGCGGAAATAGCTCTAAATAGCACTAAATTCATAGTGACTTTTAATACTAGCACTAGAATAATAATTTGAGTTTAAATAGCACCAATGGAATCTTCTTCTTTAATTTTTTTTTTTTTTTTTTTTTACCATTTTATATTTGATATTTTTTTCAAAAACCTTCATTGAAGGAGTTTGACCTCCATTAACCTCCAATGGAGGTGAACAGAACTCCAATGGAGGTCAATTTGACCTCCAATGGTTCAACCTCCATTGGAAGTCTGTAGACCTCCAATGTAGGTCAACGAAGAAGACGAACAAAAAAAAAATTGAAAATTTTCATGTTTGCCCTATAAGTTTTGGAAATTGTAAAAATACCTAATAAGTCTCGGAAACTATAAAATAAGTCTCGGAAATTATAAAATAAGTTTTGGAAATATAAATAAGTCACAAAAACACCAAACTGAGTCTCGGAAACACCAAAATAATTCTCAAAAACACCAAAATAAGTCTAAAAATAAATAAATTTTATTTGATCCATACTCAGGGTTTTGAGTGGGAGTTGCATTCTGAACCATGTTTGTAGAATCCAATCTTGCCATTATCTCCCATGAAACTTTATTTTTGTAATTTTGAACAGATGGCCTTATTTAAGAAATTAGCAAAAGAGGGGCGAAGCCGTAAATCTTTGTTTGAATGGGTTATTTCACTAAATTAAAAGATTTAGAGGGGACAAAGTCAAAAGGCGATAAAATTATAGTAAAATTATAATTTTGTTTTCAAGTTTAAGAAAACAATTTTGTGGAACGGGGACACGGCCCCTATGGACCCTATGGCCCCCTCCGTCCACCATTTGGCAAAACCCTCATTTATTACAATTAATTCAGAGTTTATGGGGTGAGAACGACTCAAACTCACAAGTGAGAGTTATTTTGTCTAGTATCTTCCCATTTTGAGCAGAAAACGATAAATATTATGCAAAAGCAACATAAAAATTATGGTTTTAGTTTTGGATCGGGATATAACAACTCAAATTTCTGATTTAATTTATAGGCTTCAACATCTCAACATTAAGTTGATATAATATGATCAGTTAGTTTTACATAACATTTAGTAAAAAAAATTATTACCCATAAGAGTAGTATAAGACAAAAACACCCTTAATTTGGCTGAATCCTAGTCAGACTGTCAGAGCTATGTAATTGTGACCTGTGAGTGAATTTTTTGAAACAAAACAATAAGGACATTTTTGTCATCATAGGTCAAGAAACTTAAAAAGTATCCATTCATAATAAAACATTGAAGAGGGAAAAGGTGATGGTCCAGTTAGGTTCAACTCAGTGAGCCATATTGGGTTCAGGTGGCACGAGCCAGTGATCCTTTCACTGCCAGGAGTGTGTGAAGCCACTAGAACCAACTGGAGCCGCATGGTTCAACTCCACGGGCAAGCCAGGAGCATGTAGTCCAAGCCATTGATTAATATTGAAACATATAGTATTTGTTATTTTTCGTAGCTAGAAATATGCAGCCTGCTGTCGTGCCTGTTATGATTTGTCTCAATCTTTGGCTCTTTGTCTCGATACTTTTTTATTTGCTTCTTCTTCAACTGCAGGTGATCCTATTTGATAGATCATGGTCATGTCAGTCTTTAATTTGGTCACTGTGCATGGGGTCTTCAACTTATATTATCATCACTCAACAACCAAACGTTTCACACATTTTTGGATGTCTTTTTCTTCCTCCACCACCACCACCATCAATCATATCATCCTAGGATCAATGATAATATCAGGGGTTTAAACCTAATTTCTTTGTAATTATTGGAAAAGAAAGAAGCAACTTTATTGATTCACTTTTAAGATTACATCCAAAAATGATTTTCAGATATAATCCAATTAAATTAAGTTTCTTTGCGTTGATCCAGCTCGCATCAAAGTGCTTCTTGTTGGGCAACAGTGAGCAGATAAAAAGTTGGATGAATGATCAGAGTCACATTATAACAAAAGAAACCTTCTTTTTATTCAATCTCAATGTTGACCACCACTATAGAGATGTTTCATGCCTCAAATCTTTATGTCATTTCTATTATGTTATCATATCAACACAACCATGTTGTCATTTTTTTCAAATAAAGAAATTCATAGAAACAAAAGACAAGAAAAATATCGTCAAAAAAATTATTTATCTTAATTATGAAAGAAACATAATATATAGGGTTAAAATTGAAACTAACCATATAATTAGTAGAGTTTTTATTTTTATCCAGCATTAGTGTTTTGATTGTTTTTACCAAACTTTCCATTGATGAGACAAAAAAAACCCTTAATGATTTTTCAATTAAACACATCGGTTTTCTTCAATTAAACACATCACATGTTTTCTTAAATTAAACACACTAGTTTTTTTTTTTTTTTTTTTACAATTAAACACACCAACGTTCTTCTTCAATTAAACACAACACCTGTTTTTATCAATTAAACACAGCACCAATTTAAATCCTAGTTTGTTTAATCTGGTGCAGGGATAAATTTGTCTCTTCAGTGAAAAGCTTGGCAAAAACAATAAAAACACTAATTCTAAATAAAAATATAAACCCGCTTAATTTTTTAGTTAAAAAGTGCTATTTCCTCTAATATATATAATATGAGCAACTGTGTATATATGCTAATTAATATATACAAAGTACTTTAGCTTAAATCTTTATAATTTCTGACCAACTGACATCTTTAGATACATCCGTCAATTAAAATTAAGAAAACCAAAAAAAAAAAAAAAAAAGTTCATTCAAATAAAATAGAATTGAAAGATTCCATGAAATCTACAAAATCTACCAGTAGTGCTGTATATGGATTATGGGGGCACTGGGATGTCCTATGCAAGTACAACTGTTCTACCGAAAAGAAGCAAAATTCAACTTGAATCCTTGGCCATAATTACCTCTGAATACACAGTAGTGCAAATGTGCAATTACATTTATAAAGCAAATAAAGCCAGAAAAAATATATACATATCAGTTGCAGGGTTGTTAATCACCAGCAAACTAACAAATATTGTCACCACTAATCATGATTAATAAGAGGAAATACCCCTTTTTAGTCAAAAAATTAAGAGGTTTATTGTTTTTACCCAACATTAGTATTTTTATTGTTTCTATCAATTAATTGGCTGTGAAGACCTAAATGCCCCTCATTTTCTCATTTTTAATTCCTCTCCTCTCTCTCCTCTCATCAGATTCTTTTTCTCTTCCTCTCTCTCTCCTCTGTCTTCTCTCTTTCTCTCCTCTCTTCTCTCCGTCTTCTCTATTTCTCATCTCATCTCTGTTAGCAGTTGATTTTAAGGGTGGTTGTGGTTGTGTTTAAGTTTGGGTTTTGTTTGGTCACCGTGGTTGTGGTTGTATTTGAGGGTGGTTGTTGATTTTATGAATGGTGGGAGTTTTGTCTAGGTTTAGGTTTTGTTAAACAAAATTTTCAGAAATTTTTTTTTTTTTTTTTAAATTGAGATTTGATTTTGTTTAAAGAAAAATTCCAGGTTTTTTTTTTAAAAAAAAAAAATTATTTGAAAAAAATTCCAGATTATGTTTCCAGATTTTAAAAAACAATTCCAGATTATGTTTGTTAATTTTTTTTTTCCCATATTTGATTTTGTTTAAAGAAAATTTTCAGGTTTATTTTATAAATTTTTTTTTCCAGATTTTGTTCGATTGAAACAAAAATTCCTTCCTAAAAAAAACAACATTTACTAGAGATCCATTGTTTCAAAGATTTTTAATTTTTTTTGGTATGAGGAAATCTAGAAAATTTCCAAATCTATTCAAATCTAGAAATTTTTCCGGATTTCTTTAAACACACTGGGCCACCAATTAAATACACCAGACCACCAATTAAATACAGCAAGTCAACCCAATTAAACACACAAAAGCAAACTAATTAAACAAACCGGGTGTAAATCAATTAAACACACCAGGGCAACCCGATTAAACACACCACGTGTAAATCAATTAAATACACCAGGACAGACCAATTAAACACACCAAGGCAACTCAATTAAACACACCATTGAAAATCAATTAAACACACCAGGGCAAGACCAAATTAAACACACCAAGTCTAACACAATTAAACACAAAGAAGAAGATGGAGGTCTGGGAAGAAGAAGAAGAAAAAGAAAAAAAATAGAAAAAAAAAGTTGTTTTTTTTTTTTTTTCCAAGAAGAGGAAGAAGAAGAAGAAGAAAAGGAAAAAGAATATAGAGTTTTTTTTTTTTTTTTAAAGAAGGGCAATTTTGTCCAAAAAGTGGATTTGTTTGTAGAAACAATAAAAATACTAATCTCGGATAAAAACAATAAACTCACTAATTTTATGGTTACTTTTAAAGTTCTCCCAATTAATAATATATTATGGTAAATAGTAAATACAATAATGACAAAATCTCCTACATGGCTCCATTATTATTGATTATTGACGATCATTGTTTGTTGTGATTATCATTATCACCAACAACATTAAGCGTACAAAGTAATGAAAACATTTTAACTACAGTAAGTGGACATGATCAAAACCATGAAAAATCTTTCTTCCAATTGACTTCATCGTTGCTGAAATAAAATCCGTCTTCTTTGACAAGCCAAGAGCATTTCCTGAAAGGATTATAGCACCTGCGGCTGTCTCTAGGAACATTAAACGCGTCGAAACGCTTCCTCTTGGCATCCCATTTCATGGTGCACAAGAAATTACTACTAGTAGAAGACCCCCAGAAGAAGTTAGTGGTTGTGAGTGACCAACTGAAATCGTCACCTTCCTGGAGGGCACGGCCGCCAAGATCACTGTCTCCGGAGGAGCACCAGATGACTAGAGGCAATGAGGAGTGTTGGTGAAGCCATTGATGACACGAACGTCGTATTCTATGCCGTATAAGTCTTCTACTGGCTGTAAAACGGACATGAAAATGATGCCAAAAGAGAGACAGAGTATGAGGAAAATAGTAGTAGTGAGATGCTTCATTGTTATGAGTTATGACTTGTGAGTGATGGTGCAAAAATGATAGCGTTCGCAAATATATATATAGTAATAGAGAGGAATGCTCATGGGTCATTAGTTACCAAAATCTGTTCAAATCAGTGCAGGATTACATAAACTGTCTTTGTGTTATATATATTTGTACATGTTCTTGTTAGGGCCTATAAATAAAGTGTCATGTTGCAAATGATAATACATTAATTTACAACTTTTTGTGTTTCAAAAATTTTATTCATTTTTATATTCTTTAAGACCATCTCCAATGCATATGTCAATGCCAATGCCAAATTTGGTACAAAATATAGTGAAATGTTATATTTGACACGTTATTTTAGCATTGTACTCCAATGCAAAATTCTATGAGTAATGCTACATTGCTCAAATTTGGTGCCCAAATGATGTGGCAACAATGCATTAAATATTTTGTTAGAATTGTTTCAATCTCAATTTTTCCTACCAAATTTGTTAAATTTTTATTATTTAAAATTAAAAAGTCAACAAATACGGCTACATTTATTGTTGTATCAAATTTGGCATATGCTATACACTGTGCGAAATTTGGCACAGTTTATATCATATGCCAAATTTGACACAGCTTTTAGCATTGCATTGAAGTATACATTTTTTACTTTGTGCTAAATTATAGCATTGGTATAATGATTTAGCATTATATTGGAGATGCTCTCATATGTATCATAAGAGCGAATACACATATGTTATCATTTTCTATAAATAAATGTTGTAGAATCCTTTTAAAGAATTTTTTTTTTTTTAATGATATTGCATTGGTTAATTTAATCGGTAATGTCTCTGGTTAGTACAAAATATAACAGCTAAAAGTTCACAAATATTTTATTTAAAGATATCATAGGCCCTACATTGCTCTATCTTTACAACTCTTAATAAAGTTCTACTAACTCATAGATATGTTATTTAATCTTTCATTAAAAGATTGTAAACATTTTTAATGCATTCAATATATCACTTTACAATTCCAAAAATTAAAAAAACCAAATCCTCAAATTTACTTTATCATATGTGTATATATATATATATATATATATATCCTCAAATTTACTTTATCATATGTGTGTGTATATATATACAGTGGTTCTCTCATAAGGGATCCCTTATTTTAATTTCGGTAAGGACCACTATGAAATCATATCGATTTGAATGAATTTTAATCTGAATTTTTTTTGTGGATGATAAGTTCGTTGAAATCTACCTATGAATAAAATTTGAGAATTTTTCAAGCATGAAAACTATTTTTACCGATTTTTTTAAAATATGAAGGCATTAGAAAAATAGGCGAAATATAGGAAATTCAAGAAAAATAGTTTTCGTGCTTGAAAAATTCTCAAATTTTATTCATAGGTAGATTTCAACGAACTTATCATCCACAAAAAATTCAGATTAAAATTCATTCAAATCGATATGATTTTATGGTGGTCCTTACCGAAATTAAAATAAGGGATCCCTTATGAGAGAACCACTGTATATTATATATATATATATATATATATATATATATAGTTTTTCTCTCCTCGGGATGAACTGATTTATTTATATCTGTTCCACAACTATCAACCTCCATGAGTGTAGCTTAACCGGTAGATGGACAAGATTGGGGTTTAGGCAAATGACTCCCAAATCAACGGCTCGAAGTCTACGAATAGCAAAAGCTTCAAAAAAACAATTCCACAACTATCAACCATTAGATTCACATACTTCAGCTTATTCAAAGTTTTCTTAAACTTAATTAATGACTTACAAGTCTCATCCTAATATTAAAAGTTCAGTTCGGTCATGAGAAGAGAAAAACTATATATATATATATAGTTTGTGTGAGATATTGTTGTGACTTGTGACAGCGAAGGGCAATGATCATGTGGGAACAAAAGGGATTGACTAAACAATGATCAAGTAGTACCAAAAATGGATCAAACACTAAAATATATGATGCCCTGTATATTGCTACAAACAAACTACACATGCTTGCAAGTTGCAATATGATAAAGCCCATTCATATTGTGTATACACCTTTAACATGGAACGAATTCTATCACACAAGTTGTTTCTAAATATATTGTGTATATATGTTTTTGGAAATGATTTTAACCAATTCATACTGGAGAATATTTGGATCCAAACCACCCATATCTTGACAGCAAGACCAATTCTGTTGGCTTATAAAGTTGTCCTTTCAAATTAGGTCTACTCACTAAACACTAGTGGTTCCCAGAATTGGATATATGCTGGCAATCCTCTTACCACTACTCATCTCCACAATTTGCATCTTTTTTCCTTTAAAATAAACAAACAAACAATTGGTATATATAGCTATTATATGTGAGAGAGCTAGAGATCAAGTTGTGATTACAACTTTAATTAACATTATCACCATTGCTTTATTGCAAATAGCAAAAGTATATCATAACAATATCTTCTTTTAGTTGTCAAATTGTACATGTAGAACAAACAATCAACATCTAAGCGTGCCCTCCATTCAAGAAAGTAACGTATATGCAATAATTCTTTATTATATATTATTTATATTTCATTAACATTAATTAGCAGTACTGATATTAAATAACCAGGGAAATTGCTTCTCGTAAGCATCATGTTCCTTGATGTAGAGATACATTCCATCCTTTTGTACTTTCCATAAGCACCTTTGATCACCGCACCTTGATGCATCTCTTTGTTCATCAAACATCAAAAAATGTCCAGTAACGTTGTCATAACTCATGTCACACTCGTAGTAGATGGCAGTCGAACCTTTGCCAATTCCGAATGACCAATTGAAATGAGCTTCGCGTTCCAGTACACGTGTGCCCAAATCTTCAAAGCTCGATTTGCAATGAACATTTAGGTTTGTGTCGGTCCCCAAGATGTTGAAGATGAACACTTCGAAGCTAAGAGCAACTGGGGAGATTGAAGTTGCCATTGCCAAAATCAGTAGCCCTGCATAAGTTTTGAAAGGACTCATGTCTCTATTATTATTATTTTTTCTCCAACAAATACTAAGCATCCGAAGAAAATTGATAATATTCCATTATTTATTCATGATCTCACTTGGGTTCATATAGCCTTTGAGTCCAACAACTACAGCAACAAAATAGGACAGTTACTATAACTAACCAACAAAAGAGGAGCTAGAACTAGACTTATCCTACAACTAATAGTAGCAGGACACGTAAGACTAATGTGAGGCACAAAAGTGTTCTTCTTAGGCTTTAAATAGAATATGTTTTGTGAGATAAATAAGGTCATGACTTACTCATGAGAAGCTATTATGAAGAGATGGAAATCGAAGGAGAATGGAGATATGTTTTGCTAAAAATATACTCTTGGCATTTAATTTTCAAATCTCTAATTGCCAACTTTAGATTCCTAAAAACCTGAAAATACAATCTGAATTAACTATCAATAAATATATTTCCTTATGAGACAAATAAAAATCAGATATGCACGCGCGAGAGGATCTTATTTATTTGGTGGAGTAAATGGGTCAATGGAATGATCATTATTTTTTGTTTTTTGTTTTTACTAGTCAATGAGATGATCATAATAATTTGTTTTAGAATTAATCTCATTTACTTCCCTTGAAATTTGAATTAATTGCAAATAAACCCATGTGATTTTAAAGGGTAAATTGTACAAACAATCCCGAGTTTAGGTGTAATTGCAGCTATATTCAACATTTCTCCAAAATTATATAAATATACCTTGCCGTTAGTGGTCAACAGTTATTTTTAACGTTTGACTGTCTTATTGCTTTAAAAAGTCTAAAATGCCCCTAGTTATTATTTTATCATTCATTTTATTATTATTATATATAAAAAATTCAATTAACTTTTCAAAAAAAAAAAAAAATCAATTAAATAATATAATACTTTTTCTTTAAATTTTTTTTTTTTTTTTAAATAATACAAATCTAGAAATATCTAGACTTTTCATACAAATCTAAAAATCTCCATAAAAAATCCAATGAACTTTTTTGAAACAGCTGGTGAACTTCATTATCACAAAAAAAAATAAATAAATAAAATAGAGGAGGAACCAGTGATCTTTACCAGCAGAGGAGGCACCTTTTAGGTGGGAGATGTCGGACTCCAAAGTCGGGATATTGGTATGAATCTCCTCCGATAGGAGGAGATTGATGTTGCTCTCCTCCGATTGGAGGAGATCCATGCCGATCTCCTCCAATCGGAGGACACTGACATCTTCCACTTGAAAATTGGAGAGTCATCATTTGCCAATGGTGGAGGAGATCAAAGTTGCTGTCCATCGGAGAAGACTTCCCACTCTTGGAGCTAAGCCATTCAATGGTGGTGGAGAGTTAGAGCTTGTAATTTTGTAATTTTTTTTTTTTTTTTTTAAAGTTTTGAGTTTTTGGTTTTATTTCATCAGTTGTGTAGTGTTGTATTGAGCCTACATCACTCGAGAGAAGTAGAAACACAACAGAATGAAGTGGGTATGGTTTTGTGTTTTTTTATTTTATTTTTTGTGTTTTGGTATAGCTCTTAGTCGATATGAGGATGTTTTTGAGGATTTGTTGGAGTTCATTGTTTTGGAATTTGGAGTTCATCCTTATGTGGAATTCAATGCTGTTTTTTTTTTTTTCTTTTTTTTTTTTTTTTGGTTTAGATCTTGTAAACATGTTTAATTGTTAAATATTTGTAATGTGGATCTTGTGTTGTTCAGTTTGATTGGTTATAAAATACAAAGAGCGATTGGAAGTAAAAATGGAAGTGATTCAATATCTTTGTCTTTTTTTCTTTCTTTTTTTTTTTAATTTATTTTAAAAAATTACTTTTCATTAAATCTCATCTATTTGATGGAGATTAGGACATGGAAGGACGGTCTCATCCATTTTCCTTGTTTTAAATATAATTAATTACTATTATATAAATAATTAATAATAATTTTATCTTATTAAAAAGTCAAAAGACCTTTTGTCCTTAAGTCGTTAAATTATAACGGAATATCACTAACAGTGGGATATATTTGTGTAATTTTAGACAAAAATTGAATATAATTGCAATTACACTCCAATTTACCCGATTATAAAATAGGTCCTTTTAGATCTTTACAAGCAAATTACACTAACTTGTCCAAAAGTTACAAATTAATTACTGATGGAAATAAAATTCAAGAAATTACATTCACCTCCCCTCCCCTACCCTAGTACCCTACCATCAACGACAACCTCGTAAAGATTCACGATGAACTATGTCTACAATGAAAAATCACTGAAAATGATGAGCAAGAGTCATGAAAAAGATGATACTGATACATCACTAGGGCCATGGAAATTGCTTCTCATAAGCCACATCTTCTCTTATATAGAGATAAAGCCCATCACGTTGGGCCTCCCAAAGGCACCTTTGATCTTGACACCTCATAGTTCTTCAAAAATCTCGAATCATGTTTACCGTAGTAGAGTTACAGGGTAATATTATCATGTTCTTTGGATTGAAACCCAAATATCATAGGGTTTAGAAAAATCAAAAAATAAAAATAAAAAATAAAATAGAGAAAATGGAAATTAAGAAAAGTTTTGTATCCTCTCGTACTTGTCTTGTAATTATAGTGAACCTTTATAGTAGCAAAATCCCTATAGTAATATTGCAAGATCAATTCACTACCAATACCATACCTATGTATTAAAGGCAGAAACTAGTCACAATCCTAGAGCTGTAATTGGCCCTTGCGAAAAACAAGAACACATAGTGTCAAAATGACACGATACGAAGAAAATTAAAGAAGTTATGCTACATATCAACCATTCATGTAGTGACATTACATGTTTGAAATTTGAATTCAGAATTTCTTTAAACCAAAATTCTTGTATTTTAAAGACGATGATGATATAGACTTTCTTAAAGCACTTAAATTGGTATTCACATGGAAACTACTCACAAGTCACAACCACTGAGCTGGAAAAGGCTATTGCTGAAACAAGAATTAGGAGCATATAATTTTCAATTGCAGCAATCCATCTAACTAAGCCGAGAAGGCAATGTCCGGCTTAGAAATCCGTTCAGCTATATACATTATTCCTCAAACCGTCATACAACATGAATTCAGTACCTTGGACGTCAAGTGATCGTGGACAAAGGAGCTGAAAACCACAACTTAACCACTATTAGTCATGCCAACTATCTGAGAAATCACATCTTCAAGGCAAGAGAGTTGAGTCAAGAACTTGTCCTGAAGTTCAATGGAGTCGGACTGATTTTGCTGCCACTGGGAAATCCCATCACCGATAACCTTCAATCCATCCTGCAGCAATTCCACTCCTTTGCTTATTCCATCAGGAAGTTTTCTTCTCTTATTACGTTGGATTCCACCATCAGTTTCTATGTTTTCACAGCCTGTAGGTTCTAATTTAATATCCGAAACTTTTTGAGTGATTTCCCTCAGCATCCGGCCTTCTTTCACAAGCAACTCAAGCTGTTCAGAACTATGTGCAACTGTGACAAGCGCCAATTCCTTATCCAGAAATACCTTAAATTCAGACATAAATCTCCCCTCATTTGGCTCATTACCTGACACCAAGTCATATGAAAGAGCTGCATCTTGGGGCACAAATTTCCATAACTGAGTGCAATTGGTACGAGAAGCTAAGTATCCAAATGCTGCAAGTGCCAGATGAACAAGAGCCCAGTGCCGGCTCTCAAGGCCATGTGGTACAACTCCCACACAGCCACACTCTTTGCACAATCATCACTTTCAGACAGCTTTATGTTAGCAATCCCGGTCAGGAAAAGAGCCAGTTCTGCTTTACATTGATAAAATTGAACATCTGAGACTGCTGAGCCTGAGATAAACAGGTCTTGAAGCTCAAAGATGACTTCATGAAGCTGAAATAGTCTGTAATGATTTTTTGTTTGGCAAAATTTCTTAAGTTATCTGACAAAGAATCCACTGGAAAACCTTCCAAGAGCAGAGCTACATACATAATTGAAGATGATTGAGAATTGTCATCACCAACAACGATGTTGTAAACTTGGTCTACAACAGAATGCCTACCATGTGTAAGAAGTATGCAAATTGATCTTGCCATTTTTCTCACTGCAGAACCAGGAACAAAAACTGATTCTGAAGATACCAATGACTTCATCTCAACATGGCACACCAAAAAGCGCCAAAGTTCCATTACAATCTCCCAGCAAAGAAAGTGAGGATGGAAAAAATTGTCGAGCAGAAAAGACATAAATTCCTCGATCCCAAGCCTGACATGAGGACACCACAATCATGAAGGTTTTCAAACCATGCAAAAGAGCTGAAAACAGAGGCTCACATACTAGTTCCAAAGTTTTTCCAGAACTATATATTACTGGAATTTGTGAAACAAGAATGGAAGAATATAAATCTTCATCCGTTAATGTGTCCAAGAACCAACCAAGTTTTCTGGTTATTGCAAGTTTCACATCTTCAAGATCAGGAGAATACATCAGAAAGCTAAGAAACAATGCAACTCGACCAGGCAATAACACCTTTCCCCCAGGCATAGCTTCACAACTCACGGAAAAGATTTCATCAGCTGAAGCTGTCCTATTACTTGGATCACCTTGGATAGAGTTTGAGCGACATTCCTCAGCGAATAACCAGTTCAGCATTTCAAACTTGAGCTCTTGTCTGACCAGATCTGAGTTCAGTAAGGAATTAAGTAATTCCAAGGATGATTTCTCCAGAAGTTCAACCAACACTTCACTGGCAGCTTTTAAAGATTTTTCATGGCTCAGTGAAATTCTCAAAGTGGAGATAATAAGTACACAGGGTTATCTCTTGTATACCATAACTGCTTGCAGGGACAGAGCCAGAAATTGTTTTCAGCGGGGGCACCATAAAATAATGAGTTATTTATATGTATTTTAGAGGATGTTAAAAGAAAAAGAATTAATAAAAAAATAATGTTAATGAGTATCAATTGATACATTAGTTGGAATACAAGTTGAGATATAAAGTTGAAATGTCTAAAATTACTCTAAAATAATATAGAAAAACCTTATGGATTTTAAATTCATGATACAATAGTATGTTTAAGAGTTAGAAATTAAACTAATTAAAATTTAATTTTAAAATATAAAAGTTTGTTTGATAAATATGTTAATAGTTAAATTAAATTATATATGTCTGGTTGATATGTTTTAATCGTATAAATTAACACATTGATTATATTAAAATAATATCATATCAAAAGTATAACATGGCATTAGGGTTAGATAAGTAAGATTGGAAGAGAGAACAAGATTATTTGATGAGAAAATAATAATTAAGATAGAATATATGTTACATTAGATTTTCATTTATATTTGATACATAGAAAGA